>PVIC010004380.1:0-62955 GCA_004025085.1 Thryonomys swinderianus
CCCCCCCCGCCGCCTCCGCGCTCCGGCTCTCGGGCCGTTTTCGAACCAGCCCACCTTGGTGAGACCCCGGCGCTCCCCGAAGCCCGGACGTGCCTGTCCCGCCGCGGTCTCGGCCTTCCCGGCGCGTGCGGTGTCGGCGCCCCTTGCGGAGCTGCGCTCGGGCTCAGCCCGCGTGGTGCCGCCAGGGACCCGGCGAGGCTCGCGGGCTCCTCGTCCCCGCCCTCCGCACCGCGGTCTTGCCGCGTCCCTCCCCGGAGCCCGATTCCTAGCAGACGCTCTTCTGCCTCCATCTCACGGCCGCGCGGCCCGTGTTCTCCCGGGCTTGGCTTGCGACCTACATCCGTCACCCGCAGACCGGGGCGAGGTCACGCAGGGCTCCGCCCTCACGGGCCGTGGCGCCGGGCGCCGCTGCGAGGACATCTCTGCTCTGCGAGCGTGGGTCATCCGGGGCCTCCGCTCGCCCCGGCTGCTGCTCAGTCTCCGGCTCTCATGGGCTCTACCCGCTGCCATTTCTGTGACCCTGCAGAGTTACTAAGTCTTTCAAGCCTCGATGTTCTCCTGGGGGCCTTGCTGTGGTACGAGTGCCCACTTCGTAAGATTGTTGTGGAAGTGGTTAAGTCTTGGGACTTAGCAGTACGCCTGACACACACTAGGCCTTCACGGTCGCAGCCGTTGTCACTGTGCTTATCTCCTGGCGCCATTACTTTCCTGCTGTTCCCCCGGGAGTGCAGCTTCTGAGTTCAGGCCTCCTCCGAGCCACCTGGAAGCCGCCGTGCTCCGGAGCGCCGGAAGCCTCCCCGGGTCCTCTGCGCCTCTCCCTGTCTGCGGCGGGCTTGCCCTCTTCTCCAGCTCGAGCCTGCCTCCGACCCCATATGGTGATGTCTCACATCACAGGACATTAGTGATTCTGTCTTGAAGGCAGTTAGTAGTAGCTGATGCCTTAAAACTCATGCATTCACTTTTCTCCACTGTTAAATTGCAGACCTTTATAGCCACACACCATTTCATTTATGTTCTGTGTCCCCTAATATATCTTTCACAGGAAGGGCTTCCATATACACATTCTGAATAACTGAAAGATTGTCCATTTCAAATCTAACATATCCTCTTAAAATTTAATCCCTCAACACTTCAAGGCAAAGTAGCTGTTAGAAGAGCTTGTATTTCTAATTTTGGGCCCATGGAGTAGCATTATGGCTGGGGTCCAAACTGTCCCCCGACAGGTTCATTGTGGTGGAGGCTTTGTTATGAGCTGACCAGCTCTGAGGAAGTGACTGGGTGATGAGGCTCGAACCTCATGAGGCGATTGCTCTGCTGATGAGCTCACGAGTGGACTGGGCTTTTAGGAGGGGCTAATTAGATGAAGCACGTTCCATGCCTTCCACACTGGCCCGGAAGGTGGCGCAGGTGACATGGACTAAAACCTCTGAAACGTGAGCCGAACCAAGCCTTTCTTCTTCTAGCTTGATTTTCCTCATGTATTTTGTCACAGCAATGGAAACCGGACGGAAGTGGTTACATATTATATATCCTGAATTACCCAGCAAAATTCAGCTAAACTAAGTTCAACCAACATACAAAGGTTACCCGCTGTAAGATAGCCAGTGTAATAGGCCTTGTGTGTGTGTGTTATGGGTGTGTGTGTGTGCAATGATTGCATTAGGCTTTAGCAAAAAATGTTGGCCTGACCACTATTATTCATTCCAAAAGTTATTTTGGAAGTGTTTTGAGATACATACATATACACAAGTATTAATACATAGATACATATGCTATCATGGATATTTAGATTTAATGCAACTTATTGGACTAACAGACATATTGCTATTACCTCCCCAGGGACCGTTGCTCACTTTGAACACACTTATCCCACTGTCCTCACCACTTTCCGCAGCTGCTCTGGCGGCCTCCTTAAGGAGCGTCTTTACGCGCACCGTCATGGCTGCCTCCATGTCCTGGACTGGTTCAGAGCATTGATCTTTCCTGATCGTTTTGCCTTCGAGGAATGGGTGAGGGCACACTGCCATCTTTTCACGAGCCCGCGTCCCGCGGCGGGGCCTGGGCAGCAGCGTCCATCCTTTCCACCACACGGCGCAGTGTGGCCGCACAGGAGAGCCTCCAGAGCTGCCTCAGAGTGTGGCAAGAAGGGTGGGACGAGCGCTTTGAAGCGAAGGGGACGATTTTGAAGAGGAGTAGTGATGATGTGACTTTTACTGCACTGTCTAAAACATTCATACCATTTAAAACACAGTACTTTTTAAACATGATCTCACTGTGTATTTCGAGCGTGTCTTATATATGTGCATGTTTACATATGGAGATTGTGCGGCTCAGGGAAGAGGCAAGGCTCTGTCCCCTCTGCCAGACTGGCCAGAAATTGGAGTTGGTGATGAGGGAAGCAGAGAGCCTGCCCCCCGGCAGCTCGTCCTCGGGAGGGCGCGCCGTGAGAGGGAGGGTCGCAGGTGCCGGGCGAGGAGGGAGGCGACGGCGGCACCCGCCCCGCGGGCCAGCGCCCGGCCCCGCGGCCCTCTGGGCTCTGTCGAGCGACGCCGCTGCACACAGTTGCGTAGAAGTGCTGTGTTACTGACGGGATCATAGTCTTTTATGATCCGGGCAGTGAGAGAAATCGAGTGAGCACCTCATAAGATTTTTAAACTTTTTTCTGTGGCTTTACTGTAACATATCTAAGTCATCCGCTCAGATCGTTGGCAAAGTATAGGTGTAATTTCGTGCATGTACGTGTTATAGCTTTCCTTTGCGTCACAGCAGAGATAAAGGCGACAGGGATACTGCTCTGTTGTTACAGAAACAGGGTGGAGTTAGTGATTCAGAAATCTAGCTCTGCTCCAGGTGAGAAAAGGATGCGTGCGGATTTAGAAGCATTTTTCTGCCACGAACAGGATAGGCTCATCCCTGTGGCAAGCAGTGCGCAGCCGCGGAGCTCTAGACCGGCAGACGCAGGAAGGAGCAGCCCTCGGCCCGGCCCCTCCGCGGGCGGCCCCGAGCTTGACTCCCGCCGGCGCCTCCGCCCGCGCTGGTCTTCAGGAGGCCTCGCGCGGACGCGACTTGACCGACAGGACCCGGTCCCCGCCCCGGGGAGCAGAGCCCCCCTCCGCCCAGGGCTCCGTCCTGCAGAGCCCGCACGACCCGGGTCGGGCTGCTTCTGGGCTTGCTCTACTCAGGGGATCAGAGCGGAGGAAGAAGGGGCCTTTCTGGGGCAGGAGTCGACTCTGGCCACTCACTGGACGCTTATTTTGGAAAGTGCTTTGTTACACAGAGACCGTAGAGCACGTGGACACCGAGGCCCGAGGGGTGCTGCCCGCCTGCCCAGGCAGCCCTGCGTGCCGCGGGGAGCCTGCGGTGACAGCACGGACTCTACAGCGTCACTGGCTGCTCACCAGCTAGCTGAAAACCAGCTCCCCGCCAGACGGGCACGGTGGAGACTTCGGTGTCGGGCTTCTCAGTGACGCTGGAACTGCTGCCCTCGGTGACTGGGAAATGGACTTGAGGCGTCTTGCATAATGAGACAGAAATGAGAGTGCTCATTTCTGTCTCATGTTACGGTCTGGATTTGAAAAGCCCCCAAAGCCTTGTTTGCAGGTGGGTCTGTGGGTCGGGACTGACCACGGAGCGCTGCGCTCTCCGGGAGCCTCGCCCATCCATGAGCTCACAGCCGGCTGCGCTGGCTGCCAGGGACCCTGCGGAGGACGCGGCTCTGCAGGGCGCGTTCTCGGCCCGGGCTCCTCCCTCCCTCGGGCTGTCCCGTCTTCTCTCTGACAAGCGGAGGACTGGGTGGCGCAGGCTACCCACTGAGATGCCATTGCCGAGACAAACCTCTGCGCTGCATATTTAGCCCTTTGGGCCACTGGCAGAGTCTGTTTCTGTTTTTGAGACAGTCGCACTGTGTAGCCCCGGCTGGCTCAGAACTCTTAGCCATACTCCTGTCTCAGCCTCCTGGGTGCTGGGGTTGGCGGTGTGCGTCACCACGGCCGGATGCCGGTGATACCTCACGGTCCCTCTCAGATCTTCCCGGGCAGCGGGGCACTCCTCTCGCAGCCAGCTCTCGACATACGTCTGCTGCTTTGGTTTAAGTCGGTGCCCAAGTTTAAGAGCTGAAATTCCGGAACAAAAGCACAATGACCTACTATAAAACAAGCTGTTCTTCACACAGGGTACGTGTCGCGTGGGAGCCCTCGGACGTTATTTGATCATGTCTCGTTTGTGTTAGGAAAGCACAGAGGTTTCCAGGTTTCTAGACGTCCAGCGGATTCCTCCTCGATGTCCCATTGTCTCGGCATTTCATCCAAGAAACCGCGAGGACGGAAGTAAGAACCCGTCAGCAAAGCAGCGTGAGGGCTGGACGTGGCGCCTTCGTCTGTGAGAACTCTGCTCCCGCGCGGCCCTCTCGGACTCTCCTCTGCTCAGGAGGATAATCTGCTGCCGGCTTGTTCTGAGCCCGGGACTCCTGCAGCAGGCTGTGCCGCCAGCGAGCACCGGTGAGGGCGCCGCGCGTCAGGGCCGGGCCCGGGCCGGGCACCGCTTCCCGCGGGCCCGGCTGGCGCGCGCTGGGCAGCGGCCCCGTGCGGCTCCTCTGCGCCCGCCTCCGGGCTCTGCCTCCAGCCGGGAGCCGCGCTGCTCGGGCGGAGCCCTCCCCGGGGACGCGCTCGCTCCGCCCGTCTTCAGTACGGAAAGCACCGCAGGGAGTGTTTGCTAGGTGAACGCCTGGTCCCAGCGCGCGGACGTGCTGCGGGGACAGCAGGCGCGGGGCGCTCGCCGTGAGGGCTGCTGCTCCGTCCCCACAGACCACGGGGCCCCCCTAGCGCGACGCCGGCTGGGCAGAAGCAGGTGGGAGGCGCGGGCAGGCGGGGTACGGGAGGAGAGGCCGATCTCACGCCGGCCTCGGGGGCTTCCCTCCGCAGTCGGTGTCGGTGTGCGTGATTTTTGCACTTTTATTGTGCCAGATCTGACCTTTGCATGTTTTGATCTTACGATTGCTGGTCTAGAGTCCAAACACACCTAGGCCCCAACCTTTGGGCCCTCGGGCCGGGTCAGTCCCGCTCACTTTCCCCATCACAGCCCAGAGTTTCACAGAGCAGCTCGGACTCCTCAGCCTCCCTGGGCTGTCTGTGTCCCTGTTACCTTCTCACCCGCCAGCGCTCATGAGAAGTTCACTGGGCTCACAGCCCCTGGAGTTCCAGCCCACCGCTGGCTGTCTCCGAGGCAGGGTGCCTGGGCAGGGGAAACAGTCCACGGCAGGGCGCGCAGGAAGTAGCACAGCCCCAAAAGAGGAGGAAAGGCACGCCTGTCGCCACTCTGGAACATGCCCACCGTGCCCTACTTCCTGCTACCAGGCTTTACCTCCCAGCACCACACCCAGCACAAACCGGTCAGTGGGCTAATCAGTTACCACACACCCTCCGTCGGTTCTACACCCATAGTCCCGTCACCTCTCAAAAGCCCACCTATCAGCCCTTGAGGCTTTGACCCCTAACATCTTGTGAGAGGTGCTCATGTAAGTCGTGTTTACCTTTGGCCTTGTGCATTGTACTTATTTGCTCAATACCTGCCCTTGAACCACTGCACGTGGGACTCCGAGCCTGACGTTACTTTGGCTCGAAATGAAAGAAGAGACTCTGGGTATGTGGGTTGCATAGTTGTGGAGCAATAGTCTTTGCAACCCTTTTCTAAGAGAAAGTTAAATTTTCTTCCTTCCGGTATGTGTGTCCCTAGGAGAGGAAGATCGATTAGAGCTACTCAGCTCATGTCAGGCTCCCTCCCTCCATGCCTCGCTCCTGTGGTGAGAAGGTGGGAGAAGCCAGGGGCCCATATCCCATGCAGCAAAGGCCTGCTCGGATGGGACTGGCCGGCCTCGGGGAGTTCCGCTCAGGAGACTCCCCGGTGAGGCATAATTAGGAGTTCTGCCCTCATTTCCAAGAAACGGGTTCGCTTCTGCTGAGTTTCTTTAGTCCATTCTTCCCTTGCAACTCTGCAAGCTCTTGCGTAGTGCTGAGGGGAAACGTGTTTCAGCCCAGTGCCGGGGGCAGCAGCTGACATGAGTCCCTCTGATCCCCTGCCAGGTGCCCGTTCCCTGCTGGCACAGCTCCACCCCCTTTCAGGGAGCTGTCAGTGCTGCTGAGCTTCCTGCCAGCAGGGCCGGTGCCCTCAGCGTGGGCCTGCGCGGGCTCTCCTGTGCAGACATCCGTGGACAAAGCCCCTGCTTCTCATCTGACCTCTGCCTCTGGAGTTTCCCAGATGTCTCGGGACCTGCAGGCTTCCGTGTGTGGCCTCTGCGGGGTGGGGTGTGGGGTGGGAGAATTAGAGACACAAATAGAGAAGCTACTGGGCACGGAGCCCAGAGTTCGCAGACCTTGTTCCCATAGATTTTCGTATGGAGAAGGGAGCTCATGTGCTTGGTGCATGGCCCAGAAGATCACCATAGGAAAGGGCCTGTGGGGAATGTTCGCCTCTCTTGGAAGCCACGGAGAGCCACAGCTGGGGTGCAGGCTCTGGGGCCAGGAGCCTGCGTGGAGCCCATACCAACCAGCCACTAGCATCGAGCCACACTGTTCAGTGACAGGGTCTCCATGGAGCTCACACTTCTCGTTTGCAAGTGGGAATAGCAACAGCACGTTTTGCACAAAGTCCTTGTGGAAATTAAAAATGAACTACGGGAATAGTGCTTGAAACAGTGCCAGCACTTGGTAAATATTGAATAAGTTTTTATTGAGTGAACTAGGTTCAGGTCCCCTGGGCTTAGTGGAATGAAAACAAGTATTGATAGTAAAGATGACAAAGTATTGTGCTTGAGTGGAAGCTAGTGTGGCAGTTACCCCTCCTGGCTCGGGACTGTGGCCCGGACCGCAGCGCTGCACACGTCTAAGCCGCTTCGGCCAAGCGACTCCTTTGTTCCTTCCGGCAGCCCTGCAGGACCGGTGTGTGTGTGTCCCCAGCGGTGCCCATTCTCACGGGCAAGACGACGCCAGGCCACTGCTCAAGGTGCCCAGCGGGGGCCGAGCCCAGCCCTGCAGGCGGGCAGGACAGCCCGGGTCTGGGCCCCGGCCCTGTCCGCACAGCCCCAACAGCCCTCGCTGTCCGGCACCGTGCTCTCACGCGGAGGTGCTCCCTGTCTGGAGCACCACTGCGGGCTGACCCTCCGCTTTCGAGAAAGCACACAAGTCGTCCAGGACTGCGGAGAGCGAGGATTATTTGGCTTCAGACACACTTGATGAGATACAGAAGAAGTTGAGACAGATCAAGGATCCCTGGTATCTGAGGGGCGGAGGTGAAGGGTTGGGGAGGACCACAGCGCAGAGCAGAGCTTGGTGCCACGGTGGCTCCGGAAGGCTCGAGAAAGGGGATATGTGGATCTGCTCAGGGACTTTCCGGAAGAAGTGTGTTTATGTAAAAATCCGTCAAGAAATAATTTCTATTTTTAGGTGCTCTTGCTACAGATCTAATTCTGTCTTCTAGGGAAGTATGCTTCCTCAAAGAACATCTTAAAAAGCATCGGAAGCATGTTCAACGTTGCAGTGTTCAGTGAAAAATCCTTAGTGCAAAATCATATAACAACTTCTAGGTAAAAATATTCAGCCATATGGATAAATCCCTAGAAGGCAATACAAAGTAATGAAGCTACTTTCCTCAAGATGGTGAAGTTAGAATTATAAAACTATTTTCTTTTAGTGTTGCTGTTTTACAATAAAAGAAATAAATGTTTAAAATCATCCAGATTTGTCATCGGTCCGGGGTTTGCATCACTGGCTGAAAGCTATAGCTTGGTGCTCTGCAGCCAGTGCCACCCCACTGCCGTTCTCGGGGTGCATGCCGCAGGCCTCTGTGGGCCACACTGCTGAGCAGCCTGCACTTGGCTGGGCACGTCCTGTTTCACCATTTGCTCAAAAGCATGCTTTCGCCTTACAAGCACCCGAAGCCCTTCTGACCCACACCAAGTAGAAGAGGTCCCCTGTTTTCTTGCCCCAGCTGTCTCCGACACGCGGGGCCTGTTGTGTGTCCACCTGTCTGTCTCCGCCTACACACCAGGAGCTTCCTGAGGTCACGGTCTCAGCTGAATTGTCTGCATCTCGCATGACCTCTTACACACTGCAGAGGAAATGTACAGTACAGCTCCGTGGATGGAGAAGTGGAATGGCTCTTTATGATTCAAGAAATCCAAGAAGCGTTTCGACCGTGGTGTTTTTGTCTTAAGGAACAAGAGTATTCTGTGATTTAGGAGTATCAGAATTGAAAATGTCTCTCGTTTCAATGAGCTCATTGTGACTGGGTCTCAGTCACTTTCCTTATACTCCAATTAGAAGGACTGCGTGCTTGGCACCTGACTGGTAAGCGCAAGGCCTTGACCGGTTTTGTGGGGTCCGTATCATCCTGCGCAGATCCGCGGGGCGGGCTCACGCCTGCGCAGTGCTCCAGACACGGGGAGGGGTCCATATCATCCTGCGCAGATCCGCAGGGCGGGCTCACGCCTGCGCAGTGCTCCAGACACGGGGAGGGGTCCATATCATCCTGCGCAGATCCGCGGGGCGGGCTCACGCCTGCGCAGTGCTCCAGACACTGCCGCGTGTGCGTTAGGCATCTGAGGAGCTGCCTTCACTGTTTTGCTTTAATGAGCTTCGTCGGTGGAGTCTTGCCTTCCTGCCTTTGAACACAGCTTAGAGGACCTGGACGTAATGCCATGGCACTGCGCCTGCCTCACAAGCAAAAGGTCCTGAATTTGATCCCCTGTACTGGAAAAAAATAGTTTAGAACCTCATGGTTTTGAGACCGAGTTTTCCAGTGTTCCACCGTTTCCTGAGGTCTCCAGAGGTGACTTTCCACAGCCACATTTGTGGCTTGTTAGCCTGATGGTGCAAGACCAGGGAGACAAACAGCGAAATTAGATACGTCAAAAAACACTTGATTTCATTTTTTATTGACTTTCTTTTAAAACTTGGCGCAAACAACTGTTTTTCAAAAGTAAGTGTGCAAAACAAAGGGAAGACTCTGGTTTTCTTCCTGTTGCTGTATTTGACAGGGTGCGCCTTCATGCACATTTCTAAACCACCTGCAGAGCTGTCCGGTTGGTCACAACTCAGCACTGGTGTGTAAGGCTGCCAGTGTAAGGCCGCCCGTGTAAGGCCCCCCGTGTAAGGCCACCCGCAGACTCAGCCGGGCCGCTCCTTTCCGCGGATGCCCTTGCGTTCTCAGATCCTCACCCGCTGTGGACAGAGACGGTGCCCTCTGCCCTCTGAGACACGGCCTGTGTCAGTGCCGTTCGGCCAGCACGTTCACTTCTGCGATGTAAGGAAAGCCATTTCTTGTGTTTCACTTTAATGGAAAAATAAATGGTCCAAAGATTGAAGTATAAATGACACTGAAAGAAAAAGGCAATTCAAGAGAAAGACGAAGAAAGGCTTGAAGAAAGGAGCTGTTGGAAATGTCTAGCTGGAATAGTTTTGTCACATTTGTTGCTATTTTAGCATCGCCTACCAGATTCTACGCTCATAACAAAACAGAATGTATTACCCATAAATAAGTCCTTTTATTAAATGTCCCTGTTTTGCTTTTAGAAGCATGCATGTAAGGTGGGATGAACTCTGTATGCTTAGAAAATAGGTGCTCATCCAAGCTGAGCCTAATGAAAATTCAGTGCTATCCTCATGACTGAAAAAATTAGTGCACAGTTAACTCTGGTTGGCATGTCCTTAATTTCTAGATCTCTGCACATGGGTGGTTTCCCTAAACTTGAAGCCTTTGAGAAACCAGAGAAAAGAAAACTATACAAATGGATGTTTGGTACAGTCTGAGCTGAATGAGGAAAGGTAATTTCTAAAGGAACTTCAAAGTAGCTAGGAAAGGATACTGATTTCCATATACATGTATTCAGAGGCTTAGGTTTTTCAGTTTTCCAAGGTATAAGAATTAATTATCACTTTGCAAGAGCAAAATTTATTCATGGTAGGAGCTATAGCAATCAGGATCCTGTAGGTGTACAATTCATGAAATTAATATGGAGCTGATTAAAGTTGAATAAATAGTTATTCTTTCTTTTGCTGCACTGTAAACCTCCAAATGTTTGGCGTCACCCTTGGGTGTGCTGGTGAGCGACGTGTGCGTGTAGTCACACGCGCCTGGGTGTGCAAGGGAAGAAACTGGCTGTGCTCTGCTCCCTGGTGAAGGGGCTCTGGAGAGAATGGCTTGTTTTTGTGGCCCCAGTGTGGGAATAACGGATTAATACCGGTACTGCTGTTGTTGCTTATGACTTAATTATAAGAACACTTCTCTGGTTAACCCCCAAAAGGTCACATAGAAGTGTAAGAATGTTTTGTTCTACTCTTCTATCACTCTAAAAATGAATTCTCAGTTTAAAAAATGAGTTCTAATTCCGTGAGAAGTGACACAAATATTTTATAACGTGCAGCATGTGTGTTGCTTCTTCAAGGCTACAAACGAAATCGCGCAGACGCCACGGGGCTGCTAAGGGACGGAGGCCGCAGAGACGCCTGAGATAACGCGAGGCCGTGGAGTTAAACCCTGCGAAACTGCAGGGACTCGGGCACGGTCCGAGTGCTTGGGGAGGGGCATTTTGTGAAGAAGGTCAGTGTTTTGCTTTATACGAAAATAGACTGAGCAGCAGGGTCTTCTGCAGCAGACAGGAAGAGCGACGGCGCGGTCTCTTGGTCCCACGGCCGCGCTCCCTTCCGGCCCTCCCGCTGCGCGCCCGCTCCAGGGCTCGCCGCGCCAAGCCTGGCAGGACGCGGGCGGGTGGGGACGGGCCGAGGCGGCAGGCCCCTCCGCTCGCCGTGTCAGCCCCGCGCGGGACGCGAGCAGCCAGGGCCCCGTCCTCCCCGCCACGGAAGGGCGAGCCCGGCGGGACGGGGCAGCACCGCACCCTCGGGGAGCAGCGCCCCGCGCTCCGGGCTCCAGGCGGGACTGCTCCGCCAGCCCCGGGAGAGGGCGCGGGACGTCTGCGCGGAGGCAAGGCGGGGAGCGCGGAGAGGCGTGAGAGGGACTGTGCCCACCGTCCCGCCGGGCGGCCCGGAGCGGACCCAGAGGCCGGGCCTTTCCAGGGGCGCTCTCTGCGGCCTGGGGACAGAGTCTTCCACAGGTGAACCCGGAAGGGAGCTACTTCCAGGACGCGGAAGCGCGGAGCTGTCTACTCAGGCTTTCGGCTCCCTCATCTGGCAGTGAATTTCAAGAGTGTTCTCTTAAAGAAAGTCCTCAGAGTCTCCTAAAGAAATCCCGCGATCCTTCTATACTTCCTCAGTACACAGGCCACAGTCTCCTACCCGCGGCACTTAGGGATTGGTACAGTAAAAAGATCTTGTGAGCGTTTTTAACCCCTGTCCCCAAAAGCCTGTTTCTCTGGGTGGGACTTCTGGGTCAAGATCCTGGGATTTATGTTTACACGTGAAGTTAGATTCGATGACTACACAGTCGAGATTACAGTTCATAAGAGCATGGTTGTTGGAAAGGTTCAGATTCCAGAAATATCTTCTTAAGACATCATCTGGGAAAAATGAAAGTCTATCTTGTCTCACTGCCAATGTTTCCAGTGAGAAAAACCACAGGTGATCTTTCCTATGTGTCTCCACAATAGAACAAGGCGTCCATCTCTGGGACCATTTATTTAACTATAGAAAGTTTACACAGCTGTGGGAAATCAGCTCTGAAGACTGGAGACGGGTCCTTGTTCTCTTTTATGTTTGTTCTGCCTAATTTTTGCGCCCGAAGAGAGACACTAAAGCAGCGGCCGTGCCCGCTGCTGACACAGGGGCTCTCTACGGAACCTCGCGGTGTTGATTTCTCTGTTAAGACCAAGAAATGTGTTCAGGTGCAGGAACTGCCATGTAACCAAGTGTTTGCTTGAGCCAAAGTACTGCGTTAAAAAAAAGAAGAAAGGCAGAGAATGGAAAAAGAGATCATTCTGTCCACTGCCGCCTCGTGTTTCACTTCTACAAAGAGCATGATAATTGAATCTTTCAGGAATTCTAAAGCTGAGCTTCAGAATGTGAGTCATGTGCCCTTGAGCATGATTTGACGAACTTGGTTTCTTAAAACGGTGCTAACCCTGCCTTCCCTGCGTTTCCAGCCCTCAAAGGCCTGCTTCCGAGGACTTCCAGCAGGGACAGCGGCTATCGCGAGCACCGAGTGGCGAACGACGGCCTGGACCCTGACCCCCAGGAGTGCACACCGTGCCGGGAGTGAGGCGGGCAGGTGGGGTCACCCGGGACCCCTGGCTGCGAGGTCGCCAGAGACAGCGCGGCCTCCGCTCGTCCCGCCGGGGGCGCCTCGCTTCGCTCCGCTGCTCCGGGGCCGGCACCCCGCTGGGTCACCTTGGCGCGCTGTGCAAAGGCCGATGTGACAACCATCCCTATAGGAAAATCTGCAGATATGAGATTAGATCAATGTTATGTACACTGTGCTGTTCTTTTTAATTCAGTCTCAGTTTTAGCTTATAAAACCCCAAGCAGAGGGCCGTTCTTGTAAACTGTGTCACACTGGTAGGTGTATAGAATTCGTTTTTCTGGCTTTTTCTTTCGTATGCAAACAAGAATGTCCTTAAGCAAGTCTGAGTAGATACACATGGAGAACTTTCCAACTCTGGATAAATTAGATTGGACAAAAAGTACAAGAAGATAAAATAGCTAGGAACATTTTGATGGATTCGCAATGAATATTTCAATTTAATTTAAAGCAGATACATTGTGTAGAAAATACAAGAGAAATAATCTTAGCAGGAGTGTGATTCAAATGAAAGAGCTAGTCGGAAATGGGTGAGAGAGATGAACAGACACTTCCCAGAGGAAAAGCTAAAATGGTTTTACAGCACGTGCAAAAGTGCCCAACATTCCTGGCGCTTAGAGAAATGCTAATGAAAACAACCCTAAGGTTCCATCTTACTCCAGAAAGGCAATCGCTAGGAGATTAAACAGTAACAGATGCCGGTGAGGCTGTGGGAAGAATGGAACCCTTCTGCGGTGTCGGCGGGGATGTAAACTTGTACAGCTGTTAGGGAAGTCAGGCGGAGAGTCCTCAGAGCTGGCGCCAGAAATCCCGTCAGGCCAGCTGGTCCTCAGGATATTCCCCGGAGACACCGACCTGCTGCAGGGACGCACGCACAGCACGCGGACAGCATGCGCCTGGAGCCGCCGAGCCCCGGAGTCAGCCGCACCCCGGCACGGGGCCTGGATGAGGACACTGGGTGCCTCTGTGCAGGGCAACGTTATTCTGCTACTCTGTGGGAAAATGGATACGTCGGGAAAATAGGCTAGACGCACCAGCTTGAATACCACGTGGCATCTCTCATCTGAATGAGGCAAAGTACGAAGATAACGATAAAGGGCGGACAGAGGAGGATGAGGCGTGGTCGCTTCCACCAGCCAAGTGGTCTGAGGGGCGCGAGGAAGGTGGGAAGGGGGGAAGCGGAAGTGAGGGCGTGATGCGGCGTCGTGTACAGGACCCTAATAATGTAAGCGGTGTAAGCCGTACCATGAACTGGGATTAACAATACCCACAAGAATGAAAACCGGGAGAGGGAAGTAATGGGGGGTCGGGGGGAGAGGAAAAGGGAAAGAGCAATAAGCCGTGGTACCTGCACGTGACCACTCCCGAGATGACTGTAAACATGCACTAATACAATTTTAGAAGACTGTGCAGTTTAAGCAAACCAAACCGTCTTCGTCCTTAGGACCAGCATACAGGAGATTTCCACAACTTTATTATCATCATCATCTCTCTCAGTGGGAATTTGACTTATAGGAAGAAACTAGATTTTCACATCTGGATTCCAGCTTCTGAGGTAGTCCTTCAACACGCGCTTCCGAATCACTTCCTAAACGCAGTGGTCTGTTTTAGTTAATAGATTAGCAAGTAATTATTCTGGTAATTATAATATTCTAGTTAATAGCTGCTGTTTGTGACCTTCTAAGAATAGGAAAAGACATCATCTCTTTCTGACTATGTAGGGACAGAGAGGAGGGAGACAGTCCGAGCATGTAGGGACAGAGTGGCGGCCAGACGTGGCACACGTGGTCAGCGTGGCAGATGGTGTTGAAAGTCACCTCTTGCTTATAGGAGAAACTGCCCTTTATGAGGCCCTTGAGGTGTAAGGCAGGGATCCTGAGGGACCGCGATTCACCGGCAAGGCCCTGCTGCGCGCTCACGCTGGCCACAGGTCGTCCGGGCCACGGAGACGGAGGCCCTGAGCGGCCAGAGCCCGGACGCCGTGCGCGGAGTTCACCGGCGCTTCCACCGCCCGGCGCTAGTGCAGCTCAGCGTCCGCCTTCCCTCCGCTGGCCTTCCCTCCCTTTCTGAGGTCATCGTGCTCCGAGGACCTGACCTCTCCGCTTCTGCGTGAGTCTCCAGCTCTGAGTCAGCTTCGCCCCGGCCCGCAGCAGGGCGAGGGCGAGGGCGAGGCTGGAGGAGCAGCTGCAGCTGCGGGCAGGCTTGCCGTTCCGGCTGCACGCGGCTCCCTAGGCTTCCGACAGGGCCGCAGGTCGGCGCTGATGGACACTGCCTGCCCGGCGAGGGCCGGGAGCGGGAGGCAGTTGTGGTGTGAATGGCCGTAGAGCTCTGGCACTTGGGATTGTGTTTGCGATTATGAAACTTCACAACTGTAGACTGTTTGAATTTACTCCATTTGATCTTAGCCAAAAGGCCGAGAAGCGATGACCATTTGAATTTAGATAAAGTTTTGATGAAGTTATGTATTTTATGGACCTTAGGTTGACATCATAATCAGATTAGTATAGGGTAGCTGGTATCGGTGGTACCCACAGAAGGGGGTGGTTCTCTGTGTAACTCAGAACATTGCTGTTTATTTTTTCCAGGTACCAGGTAGAATTTGTGATGGCAGAAACGATAATTTCTTTTGAGCGATTCGTCACATCATGTTCTGATAGAAACATGCAGTGTCTTCTGTCGAACAGGAGGAAGAAGATCCCAGCTTCGCACAGCGGTCTGCTCTCTGGCTACCCCACTCCTGTCCTGTGTCAAGTCCCAGAGCCGCAGATCAGAAAACCGCTCTGCCGGCCCGGACAGCGTGAAGCCGTCTTGGCTCGAGCCAACGAGAGCAGAAGGCACTTGCTAAGCGGGGACAGGACTGTGGACCAGACAGTGCAGAGCGGAGTAAAAGTCAGCCTCGCTCGGTGGTCGCGGATGAGGCTTCTCCGGGGAGTGCAGGCGGGGCCACGCGGCGCGCTTCAGGGTGGGTCTGTAAGGCCCAGAGAGCGGGCATTTCATACTGACTCCCTACCTCGGCAGAAGGCTTTAAGCTCCACCAGCAAAGCGCTGGCGATGCCGTCCGTGAAGGCAGCGATGCACCTGCCTGTGCGCGTTGTCTCCTCCCGAGTTTCTCCTGGCTGAGCAGCCACAGGCGGGTCCGTCTCCCCACACGGCTCTGGCCCCACAGTTCTCTTTTTACAGTGAAGTTTCCACTTTTTGATTTCACATCTTCAGAAGCTCAAAACTGATTCCTTACTCGACTCGCTTACATAACAGCAGCTTCCTTGACGAGCACCACGCGCCCTGCCCTGAGACGGGCTGCGCGGCGGCCTCCAGCGCGCAGGAAGCTGCAGCAGAGCTGGGCTGACCGCTGTGCGGCGGCCTCCGGAGGACTTGGGGTTCGTAGCAGTAACTGCTTTTGTCCTCTGTTTTAAGTGACTGTTGACACCTTAACACTGATCTCTTAGCTTCCGACTCTTGAGCAGGGAATTTGACGTGAAAACTGTCCTCTGGTGTGTGACGGCCGTGCGCACTTGAGGTGTTGAGCCGGCCCCCGACCAGCTTTGGACCAGGGACTCTGATGCCAGGTGAGGGCTCTGCAAGGCGCTCTCATCCGGAAGTGCTCACCCTCTGGACGCTCCGGGCCGTGACGCAGGCACGACTGTTCTGCGGCAGGAGCTCGGGGGCCGCTGGTCCGACGGGGTGGGGTGCTTGCCACTGTAGGAAGCGGGTGGGGAGAGGAAGTTGTGTGTAAAACGTCTATTTCAGTTTATTTAGAGCCACTAAGGAGTTCTAATTTTAGCTCCGACTCAGTTTCCCCGTTCAGCGTCTCCAAGCCTGGTGAGCCTGCTTGCATCCTCTGATCGCTGGCTTCTCACCCCTGGCTGGGGCCAGGACCTCACGTCCGGACTGAGGAGAAGCGCTGGCTAGAGGCGGGCTTCTGGGCAGCCGGCCCGGCCCTTCCTCTCCTGTCCCTGAGCACCTGCTGCTCGCGGCGGCCTGGGGCTCGGTGCCGCCCGGGCCTCTCAGAGGGGCACCGGGCGTGCCCTTAGAGGAAGCTTGCACAGGGACTTTGAGAATTTCAGAATCAAGTAATATTCATTACTTTTAAATTATGCAGTTAGCACTTGGAAGAATTAAATAAATCAATGTAAACATTTTTAAGTAACCTTCATTTTACAATTAATGTTAAAATTAAGTTTTTGAGGATGTCTGATCATGTGGAAAAAAGAGGTCATTAGAATTTAAAAATTTAAAAAATAAGTCTTAGCAAGCATGTTCTTTCAACCCACCCCCTCCAATCAGGTGAGAAGGCCCGTCCCTCCACTGACGGCCCGACCGGATCTGGCCCGCGGGCCGGCCCGTGCCCAGCCCCACTTCACCCTGGGGAGCTGTGCCCTCCCTCAGGCAAACTCTGCTGGGGTGAAGCTGGCCTCCCCCTGACTCTGCTTCAAAACCTGCCTCTTTTCACCGTGAACGTCTCGGCTTCTGCGTGATCCTCCGTGTAACTGCACGTGCTTCTCTTCCTCTGCTCAAGATTCTGTCCATTTTCACAGCCCTTGTGTTGGGGGAGACAAATTTATCTGGCTGTGCAGTTACAAAACTTTCCTCCCTAATTCCTTCTGTTTCTCTTTCCTTCTCTTCTCTTCCTCTAGTGCAGAGCTCCAGAGGAAGAGCTGACTCATTCCATTTTCTTCCTTACACCTAAAGGTCAAAGTGCTCTTTAAAAGTGAAAGCGAAGGTCATAAGTACGTTTCTAGACAAATCCATAGTCTGTATGAAAGTTTCACCTAGTAGGAGGGTTTCCTCTTGGGCGCTTCTTTGTGGCTTTTCTACAGCGGGAAGTGTCTTCGAAAGAGACTGGAGGCTGTCTGGTCACTTATCCATCCCCTGCTTCTGCAAATGCTCATGATGTGTGTTCGTGACAGAACCCAGCCCCCACGGAAGGCGCAGCATGTGCCAAGTAAGTGCCTGGTGGTTTTCTAAACATCTGGACATCAGACACGACAGCTCTCTGTGCAGTGGACAGCCACTGCTGTCTTCAGCTGGGGAAGCAGTTGGGAGCAGTGGTCTATGCCCAGTGCCCTCAGGGCCAGCTGTGCACTGGGAGGGGTGGGCTCCGGCCTGGCCAGGGGCGTCCAGAGCAGGGCCGTGTGTGCTGGGTGCTGGGCCAGGCCACAGGGTCAGCGTCTGCAGGAGTGAGAGTTTGGGGCCACAAGAGCTTGTCATCTGGGGGAAGAAAAACAAACACGTGTAGCTGACGGCGAGGCGCACCTGGGTGGAGGCCCTGAAACGCAAAGCCCGGGTCATCAAGCAGGGTGAGACTCCTTCCCGCTGTGCCGAGCTCTGGGGAGTGGTGAAGACCCGAGGCTGTCCTGGGAGCTCAGCGGCCATCACCGCACTCACGGTTTCCTGAGACAGACACCGCGGGTCACCCCGTGCCGCGTCTGCTCCAGGGCCCTGCGCTCCTGGCTTCACCGGCAGCTTTCCCTTCCTGCGCCCTGGCGGCGAGCCATGGAGGTCCCTTCTCCAGGGGTCCAGCAGACAAGCCCCAGGAGTGCTGTGGGGACGCGTGTCCTCTCGGCTGCCCGGCCTGTGCCTGGCACAGCACTGGTGCCAGGAAACCCATCTCCATAGTTGATGCTGCCGCCGCCGCCCGTCCCTCAGGCCCCTCTGCACCCAGGCTGGTGTGCGGCTGTGGGCATCTCCTCCGTGTGCCCTGGACCCCACCTGTCCCCGCGTGGCGCACAGAACCATTCTCCTTCTCTCTCTTGTGCCTCCCTCCGAGGCCTGCTGCAGGCCCTGTCTCGGGAAAGGCAAACCACAGGGCGGTCTTGCGTGTCCTCCCCGGCGGACACTCTTCTCCGTGCCCTGTTCTCTTAGATCTCTGTGACCAGTGTCTGAGTTCAGACCTCGGACCTGGGTTATTTCAGCAACCCTCCAACTTCAGGCTTGCTGTCTCGTTGTCTTGTTACTCTTCTCAGTGCCCAGACCACTGATGAATAATGCGTACACTAACATCCCCAGGTTAAGGGAGGAAAGCTTTGCTTTCTTCACAGTTCATAGAAGTTTCAGTCCATAGCTGGCAGGCTCCAAGGCAGGCGGCGTGGAGGAGGGTAAAACGTTGCTGGTCTAGTGGACACGGAACGTGTGACGCGTGGCCAGAGCACTCAGGAGAGGGACTTGCCCCCTTCCTGTGGAGGGCTGTGTTGCTCGGTTCTGGAGCGTCCTACGGGTTTCCTACTCCACGGCAAAGCGCCTTTATTTGTGTATCCTCAGCTCTGTCCATCACGTCTTCCAGAACAACAGACGACCCAACAGGAAGCCAGACACGATGCAACGCTGAGGGTAGTTACAGAATGTCCCTTACAGGCGCGCTCCCCTGACTCTAACGGTCATATCTCTCTGTGCCATTTATCTTAAGAGTAAGCAGATTTAGAACACCACCACTGGAGGTTAATTAGCTTTATGATGTGATTCACGTAAAGTACAAGTGCTAATATATGTGTATGATTATGACAGGCACCATATTTTATTCTGTTATGTTTTGCTTTTTTTGGGACACCAGATGCTATGGCGTTCACATTTTTCATTTTATTTATGCTCCTTTGCGATAGACAAAACATGCAAATAATTGACTAGATTGTATCGTGAAAACCTCATCCAAAATAGGTCTATTCTGCAAATGCACTGTTTACCAGGGAGGACTGTTGGACCACTCGTGGTTGCTGACAGTACCGGGTCTGTTTCTGCTGTGCAGACGGTGGCTCCCGTGGTCAGACCTGCTGAAGCGCGGACGCGGGCGGCAGCGACGCTGCAACTCCTGCTTCCGGCGCGGGCGCCTCTCATTCCCGAGGTGCAGGTGCGGCCGATGCCCGGCGCCAACCTGTCACAGCTTTCTTCTTCGGAATGCAACCTACGTAAGGCTTCCGACAAGCTCGCTGTTTCCGTCACATTCACGGGCCGCTGCTGTGCTCAGTCCTCTGCGCTTGTGCCCCTGTGCTGGCTGAAGTCATGGGATGAAATATTCGAGCATGAAGAGAAGACAGGTTTCGAACCCAGAGAGCCCGACGCAGAAGTGTTACTTCCGGCATGGAGTAACAGGGGTGCCAGGGAACGTGGCACACCCCTCCCCGCGCACTCTCGACTGCCAGCTGCTGTGGTCCCCACCCCCACAAAAATTATGCTTCATTAAGCACGAAGCACTGATAAATAATGCATACACATTGAAAATACATTCATTTCTTGTTGACAACAAGATACACAACTGTCCAATTCTAGTCTATCCAAAAGTGTGACAAGGTACAGCAAGTATTTAGCGAAAAAAGAAAATGTCAATAAGGTTTCAGGTCCTTGAATCCCAGAAACTGATGGGGTATTAGAATTGACGTAGAGGGCCTGGTCTCCTGGTCGGTGTGATATTCTAAACTGTGGGTTCCCTAACTTCTGCTAAAACCGTAACTTCTGCTTCCTCGCTTCGCTACGGCTGTGATTATTTAAAATATGGTGAGAAGGTCACCGTGCCTTGTGGGGTGTGGCCCTCATGTTTGAGTGCTGCCTGAAGGGTGGTCAGAGCCTGAACCCTACTTTGAACTGGGCCAGAGTCGAAGGGAGGCTGGGTGGAAAGGGGAGAGGCTTTGTCCCGCTGTATTTGGGCTACTGCTGAGAACAGCCCCCACTGAAGAGAAAGGACCTTGTGTATCGAAGGGAGAAGAGGCCGCCCTAGGCACGCACAGTACAGACACACGGCTGGAGACACGCGTCACAGGATGGGAGGTGAAGGTGACACTTTCGCGAGCTGTTAGTTGTCTCACTGCAGGTAACTTTGCTCTTGGAGGCTAAACGGTACAGACTTGAGCTTAATATTATTAAAATAGGCTATTCTTTACAGTTTTTACACAAGTTTTGTGCACCAACACTAAATTAATCCTGCAGATATTGTGCATAAAGGTGAGACAAATACTGATACTGAGACTTCAAATATGCTGTTCCAGCACTGAGCTCGCCTAAAAGGACTGTGGTTCCTCCTGCAGCCCTCACACCTGTGGTCCTGACGAGCTTTATCATCGTGACTGCTCCTTCAGGAACGGCCTGTGCGTCTCAGGCGCGGTGTGTGGCACCGCCCCAAGCCCCAGTGGGGCGCAGGCACCCGCAGAGATGGCACCCAGGCTTTCTCTGTGCTCACTAGCGAAGTCCCACTGTACACCTTCGCTTTTGCTGTCATTGGAATATGAGGAGTTTCCCAATGAGTTTCCTTCCTGTGAGTAAAGAAATCAAAGTTCGCGTTGAACACGCTTTCTTTAACTCTGTGGGCTTGAGTGAACCAACCACGCATAAACTTACCTGGATTGGTGGACCTGATCTAGCCACCAAAATAGCTTGGCTGCTGTCTCAGACAACTCGTCTTCCCAGGCAGAACCGGCCTGATGGGCAGCCAGACCCGAGCAGCCCTGGACAGACCCTAGGAGGGCAGATGGCGGCGAAGATCGGGCGAAGGCCGCGCGTCTCCGGGGAGCCGGGGCCCGCGCCAGCCTGTCCCGCCTCCCCCTCCGCGGCCGCGCAGGAGAGGAGGCCGCGCCCTTCCGCACCGCGGGGCTGGTGCGCGCCATGCCACGCCACGCCACGCCACGCCACCCGCCTGCCCACGCGCGCAGGCCCCTCCCGCAGCTCCCGGGAGCGCGCAGCGCGGGAGCGCAGGGCAAATCTCTGCGCTGAGCTTGCGGAGGACTGAGACGCCTCCATCCGGTTCACGGCAGTGTGAAGGCGCTTGCTTCATGTGGTATTTGTCAAACACTTTTTCAAAAGGTATGGTTACTTATACTTAAAAAGTATTTATTTGTGTTTCTTCCTTTTTCACATAGCAATTTACCTAAAATCTTTCAGGGTCAAATTCACTCACTTTTTAAAATATATTTTGTTCCATAAATTGATAATATCTATAGAGGCGGCAAGACTGTTGCGGTGAATTCATCGTCGTGGTCACTGCTGGAGAGGTCAGACCGGATTACAGCCCCTTAGCAGAGCACGCAGAGTGAGATGAACAGGGGTCTCCTGACACATTAATCAACGTGACGCGCACCATTTACCCACCAGCAATACGAACTTCCGGCCTGTTCCTCTCTAGCCTAAGTGTCCATCTTGCCCACAGTGACGAGAGCCTTTTTCAAAAATGTGTGCGAGCGGAAAGTGCTTGCTTATCACAGAATTTCACAGCCGGAAAGGGGCTCAGCAATCGTACCGTATCCTTCTCACCTTGTGGAGAGCTCTATTGATCTAGTGACTTCTAACCTTATCAGGGAAGCGGGATTGCTGTGCAGTAAAAATATGCCGACGCCAGAGTTTCTTATCACCTTCTAAGGGATCGAGTCTGCTGAGAGCTACTTTCTAGAAACAGAGTTCAGACATATACTGATGACAGATTATGCACTTTTCTCATTCTCTACATCTTGCTTCTTTTCTGTAGAGAAGTAGGTAGTGTTTCCCTTTGTTATTACTTGTGCAATGTTTTCCGCAGTGCATAGCTTTTAAGTTTTGTTGGGAGTTTTTCCTTCTCTTCTTTGGATTTTAATCTAAAATCTTTTAGATCAGATCAGCAACTCTTCTAACAGATTGTTTTAGGACTTCTGAGATGTACTTTATCTCCTGCCAGAAGCCACATCAGATATCTGGTGATCTTTACAGGATTTCTCGGTGAGGAATCATCTGAAGATATTGATGAAATTCATGTAGCTTCTACTGAAGGCTTTAGCTTGGAGGCTAAAAGCCCAAAGCTTAATAGTTTTATTTTTAATTTTTTTCCTTAAGGGACAGTGCATGCCCAAATGTAGCCCTGCCTGGCTTTAGAGATGTCTGGCTTTTGCTTTTCTTTCTTATTAATTCTTTCATGTCATTTCCAGTGCTGAGATGGCTTCTCATGAAGGTGGCTGTGCATTGGGACTTAGAAACAAATACAGTTCAGTCAGCTATAAAGGCCAGAAAGTTCTCTGCAGCAAGTGTACACCAGCAAAGTCTAGCATCGAGAAATAGAGTAGTCTAGATGGAATAAGAAACAAGATAGTGTTCTTAGTGATACGAATTCAAGTGACAGATTAATGCTGAGATCAGACCCTTGAAAGTCTCGTAAGCTGTATAAACACATTTCGACTATAGTTCGTGAATGACAGGAGATATGTTTTAGGTTTTCAGTAAGTACAGTGACAGTAAGGAAAGTATGCCTTTAATAGATTGTTCTGAAACTAGCTATGGTGATTTTAAGGTGTATCCTCACATTCCTTGATAATCCTTCTCTCAGAAGGTAGAGCCCAATTTCCCTGCCCTTGGATGTAGGCTAAACGTAATGAAGTACTTCTAACAAAGACAGAAACAGACGTGATGGTGTGGAACTAGGTCACAGAATCACCAAGGCTTCCTCTGTTCTCATCTCTTGAATCACAGGCTCATGGGAAGACACCTTGCAGGACACCAGGACCCCTGGCTGTTGGGCGTGTGCCAAAGGACCAGACCTCTGTCCATACCACAAAACCAGCGTACAAGCAGATCTTTAGTGCTGCCCAAGTCTCGTGGTGGTGTTATACCAGCCAACAGCTCTACAGAAATCTCTGGAGCTACCCTAAGTTGAGCTGCTCCTGGGCTCCTGATCTGCAGATATTATGTGAAAAAATAAATAGTGGTTGCTTTAGGAAGCTACATTTTCATGGAATGTGTTGCACAATACCAGATAACTAACGCACTGTTTTTTTGAAGGCACAGGACTTCAGGGTAAGCAGACAGGTTGGGAGGCTGTTACAGTTAACCAGGTGGAATTGATTAAGACCTAGCAGTGTAGCGCAAGTGAAGATGGGTAGGAGACAAAAGACATGAAAATAACTGGAATAAAAAGTCTCCTGGATTTAGAAAACAATTAAATGTAGAGAAAGAACAGGGACTGGGGTCCAGTATTCCCATGCCTCTCGCTTGGGCTCCCAGAGGAGTGATGACATTGATAAGTAGAAAGAGGGCATGTTTCGGGGAGAGAAGATTCATTTTCAAATACTGAGTTTGAAATCCTGCGAGATATCTAGATGGAAAGCCACGGAGACTGGGGTGGAGGAGTCGTCAGCACAGGGCCAGTGACTGAAGTGAGGAACACAGGGAACATCAGGGAAACTGTAGTGGGAAAGTCCCGAGAAAGCAGCCTGGACGCAGGTGCATGGACAGAAGCACGCAGCTCTCAGAGATGGTTCCGGACACACATCGAAGGAAATACCTAGAAAGTTGAGAGAATCAAAATAAGATCCCTGAGACTGAGTGGCGCTAGGGTTATGAGTGGATCTTGGAATCTTTCTGTCAGGAAGGAAAAGATGAAGAAAGATATTTTGTATTTTAGTCCAAGGAGCAGACCTGATGAGGCCTGTCGGAGACCGGCCTTGGAGGCCTGTGAGCTTTCGGCAGGAAGCGATGGCGAGGGAACTCAGGCCCAGCACAGTGTGACCAGGACCTGCAGCCTGGGCCCTCTCGGGAGGGGACAGTCCAGAGAAGACTTCAGGGAATCGGTGGGTGGAAGCAGATCAGGGCCCCGGGGAAGGAACTCGAAGGCTGGGTAGTCCAGCGGGAAACCGGGTGTCCAACGGAGAAACACGTTCAGAGGGGCAGCTCAGGGCGCCAGATCTGTAGCAGGCGAAAAGCTAATCTACCACAGCGGTCAAGGACGAATAAAATCCTGAGGGAAGATGGTGAAGGTGGGTGGGAAAGAAGAGAGAGTCCCAGATGCCACTGAGAGTCAAACATCTGGGCCTGTCGGCTCAGAATGGGGCAGAAAGGCCACCGTGCCAGGCGGGTGAGAACACATTCTCTTTAAAGATGGAGAAAGGTGGAGGGCTGGTGGCAGCATGAAATGGTGCTGGCTGGAAAAATGAGAGACTTCTTAACAGGAAAGGTGAGCTGGAGGGGTTACCAGAGAGACATCGAGGCGGAGGCCCAGGGCGGTGATGCCGAGTCTGCTCCAAGCTCGGCGCCCCGAGTCGTGCGCTCTGCTGAGGCGGTGATGGAGGCCGTGTGCGGCCCAAAAAGTGCGCAAATGCTGAGCGAATGAAAGCCCAGAATGTCTTTGCTCTTTGTGTAGCGTTCTCTCGCCTTCCAGAGAAAAGAAAGCAGACGAGAGGGCAGCAGAAGACGGGGTCTGCGGGGAGGTACGGCGGTGACGGGAAGCGGCAGGCTGAGGACGGGCCTCGGAGGCCGCCCTGAGCTGTCGGGCGCTGCAGGCGAGAAGGCCCCGGCGTCTGAGGCTGCGGACCACGGGCCCGGAGCCCGCGGGCTCCGGCACCAGGACGGAGTGTTAGGAGTGTGGGGTCCACGGCCGAACCGTGAACTGTGGTGAGACAAAGAGCAGCCAGGAATCTTCTGCTCTTGTATTTAGTTTAGTCATAAAACAGGAAGAAAGGAATATCTACAGGTAACAAACAGACTCAGGAAGGTTCCTTGATATAGTTCTAAAAATACAAAGTGTTTTCTGACACAACAGAAGGAAGTAAGACAGAGAAAGAGACACGATGAAATAGTCATTATGAAATTTTAATTATTTTTGTGTATTGTGTTACTACCAGTTAGGTTGGTACTCTGGGGGGACAAAGTCATGGTAGCTCCACACTGATGCCCCAGCTCTCAGCTAAGCCCACAAGAATCCACTCAGGGCACGAGCAGGCACACTGAGAACTGAGCTTCAGGAGAGCGTGGCCAGTGGGAAGGCCTGCGTGTGCCTGGCCTGTGGTGGTTCTCAGGTCACCAGCTGTGGCGTGGAACTGAGGCCTGGCGGGGGCCGTGCGCCGTCCGGCCACGGTGGGGAAGGCCCTGGCCTCTCGAAGCTACACATTCCTTTTAAGAGTTACTCAGATATGTTTGCAGTACTCAACAAATCAGTGCAGGTACAAAGCCCCGTCAACCCTCTGACTTCCCTTCCCTTCCTCCTCAGGATAACAAGCTACAACTCCCCCCCTGTTTTCTCCAGTTCAACAAGACTTCACTGACAGGAACTTGGAAGCTGGCTCTAGCAGGGCCTTGTTCAGCCCGAGGGTGAGGCTGGCTCCCCGGAACCGACCTGCTCCCCCATCCGACACCCTCTCCTCACACCAGGCTGAGCAAAGCCGGCTGCTTCGCCGGGGCTGAGCGGTGACACACACTCCTCGCCTCAGAGCCTTTACTTCCCGGGAGAGTCTGTCCCGGGCAGGCGCTCTCTCCCCTCGGCTGCCTCTGTTCTCTAAAGAGGGGTCCTCAGAAGTGTGAGAAGTGCCCAGGACTGCACAGTCCTGGCAGCCGGGCGAGTGGTGCATTAGCATGTGAGAGGGGAGCCAGCGCCGGCGGGAGGCGTGGTCGGAATTAATGTAGCTCGCTCCGCGGGGCAGTGGGGGAGCTTCCCCAGCAGTGCTTCAGCCTGCAGCCGAGAGAAGGGTGCAGATTGCCGCGGAAAGACAAACCTGCCCGTTCCCTACATTTGCTCATAACTGATGGACCATATCAGAAAAAAAAATTTAAATGAAACTTCAGTTGTTGCTCATTTCCGAAGCTAGAAGAATCCCAAGGAAGCCTAGCAAGCTAAGGACGGTGTCCAAAGCAGTATACCATAGCACGCCGCCACCACAGGAGGCTGGCACCTGAAGGAATGAAGACACAAAAGCCAGTAACACAAGACGGGCAGACCTGAGTTAAGAAACCATGTGAAGCCTCTTCATCTGTCCCATAAAGTGGGCAAAAGTTTACCCCAGGCGGGGCCAGCGCCGTGGGCCTGCAGAAAGGGCAGATGGGGAGAAGAGGCAGGAAAGAAAACGGCTAGCAGACGAACGGCCGGCTTCCCTAGCCAGATCTCCGCGAAGCCCGCGGGCAGGGAGCCGCCGGGCCGGGCGTAGGGACGGCGCCGGCATGGGCGGAGCTGAGGGGAGCCCGGGGCTCCTGGGGTGGGAGCCGCCGCCTGGCGCTCGGAGCTCCGGAGGGCGGCATGGCTTCTGCGGGCCGGGCCTGCTCCAGCTCGCGGCCGGGCCTCCCGTCCTCCGGGCAGAGCCGTGTGAGTGCGCGCGGACCGAAGACGGGTCAGGGCCGCAGACGGCGTGGCCTGCAGCTGCCTGGCTGTTGGCTGAAGTCACCGCCTGGGTCGCGGGAGGGCGGCCGAGGCTGGGAGGGCCTCCCGGAGCCGCCGGCGCCCTGACCGCGCGAGGCCACGGCGGCTTCAGGCCGCACGTCTGGAGCGCGAGGCCTTCCTCCCTCTGCCCTTCGGGATGCGGCCGAGCACTCACTGTTCCGTGACCTAAATCCCAGAGCCGTGCGCACCGCCGGGGAGCAGGCCCGGGCCGTGGCCCGGTGCGCCGCAGGCCAGCCGTGCTAGAGCAACGGA
This sequence comes from Thryonomys swinderianus, assembly GCA_004025085.1. NCBI lineage: Eukaryota > Metazoa > Chordata > Mammalia > Rodentia > Thryonomyidae > Thryonomys > Thryonomys swinderianus. The sequence continues at coordinate 26,579 of PVIC010004380.1, forward strand.
GCGGTTTCCACGCGTGCCGCAGAGGATCCACAGGTCCCCGATGGGATGAGTTGCTTCCTGCTGCCTTCTTCCCGACGGGGTCCTGAGCTTGAAAACGAGATCAGACTTCCAGAAAGAAAGATGCTTTATATAAATGTTTCTACTTGTATTATTTCTGACATGACCCTCAAGACAACCTTAGCAAAGACTTATTCTGGATAGTTAAGTGATACAACAAAATACCTGCTGTGAATTTTGGCAAGACGTTCTCTAAGTGGATAATTTGGCAGGAACAGGTATCCACAGGAGTAAATAAGCCAGGAGATAGGTGAGTGTGCCCACTGCCACAGCCTCCGCCCGCCCAGCACCAACATCGGCAAGCTCGGGGTGCCATCACCTTGCAGTAAGATGTGCTTCCAAACAAGCCAATTTTTTCCGTGAAAACAAGAGCTGTGTCAAATACTACAAGTGTCTGGGCAGAAAGGGGCTCCTGAAACTTGAAAGGCTGTGGGGAGTGTGAATAATTAAATCAAAAAGACTGCCTTCAAGAGCTCAGCACTGCTTCGGGTCTCTTCCAACGCCGAACAGCCGTCTTCAAATGCAGACCTCTCATTCTCCATCGCTCAGGTTTGTGGAAAACTTATAATGTATCCACAATTACACATCACAGCTCTGAAGAGACTATTTTCATTTTCTGAATGCTAAGTGCGATAAAACTGAGAGGTGATGCTCTTTGAATGGAACCCTGTTTTTGGCTGTGAAAGGCAGGATGGTATCTCAAAGTATTTTTCCATTTGTATCTAGGACTGATCCATTTTCTAGAGTTAATAAAGAGGAAACAGAAGCAAAAAGATCATTTTCTAAGGCATAAGATGCAAAATTCTCTCTCTAAAATGGGTTATTAATCCCCCAAATTTCCCCTAGATTTCTGTTTATTAAGTGAAGCTTAAAACCTATAAGGGATTATTTAACTTTCAATATTTCATGCTTTGGTTAAAATACATTTCAACTTGCTCCTCTAATTATCATTAACATCAAGTTTTTATTTCTAATGTCAAGGCTCTCAGAGAGCCAAGATGACAGCATAATTTAGGTACAAATGATTAAAGGGCAAGAGAATTCATAAAATGTGAATGAAAAGAAAACATGTCTAACATCCCACACTACTGTGTAATACTCAAACTCGTTCTCCCTAAGATTTTGTAAACATCTGACAGTCTGAGTTAACATTTAAAAATACGCATTAGTTTCATAATCACTGCAGTGCAGAAGTTATTAAAGCTACAGCAACTCAGCATGAAAGAAGCCAGGAATTTCTGCATTATTTTGCTTCCTTATACCAAATGATAATTTATATGAAATTCTCATGTTCAAAATTTTAGGTCTCACATACAATCTTGGTATACAGAAGAAACATGATGCGATATGTAGTGAAGACTATACCATTCAAGGTCTATTAAAAATTCTACTAAGATGAGTAGAAAGCAACTGATATCAATGTTAAACTGTGAAAAGGAATTGAGTCAACGTGAGTGATTATGGAGGGTTGTTAATATCAGAGTAGTAGTAAGACAGTGAGCCTTGGCTGCCCCTCGACAGGTGGCCTTGTCCGAGCCTTCGCAGGACCCGGTCAGCCGCTGACCCGGCCAGGTGTCCTGTGTTTCTCACTGTCCTCGGTCTGAGCTGCGGGGAGGTGGCTGCGGCGTCTCGAGCACCGTCAGGATGTTGTGGCCGGAGTGGGACGGGCCTGGGGCCGACAGCAGCTTCTCAGCACCAGCATGGCACAGTCCTCCCACGGGGTTTTCCTTCCCAGAAATGTTCAGGGGCCGGAGGGTTAGCTCAGTGGTTCCGGCGCATGCCTTGCCAGCGCAAGGACCTGAGTTCGATCCCCGGTAACCACATAGAATGCTGGGCGTGGAGACACGCCCCCCAATAATCAACTCCGCATACTACAATGCCGGACGTGGTGGCTCACGCCCACCATCAATCAACACTGCATACCACAGTGCCAGGCGTGGTGGCTCACGCCTGTAATCCCAGCGCTCGGGAGGCAGAGACAGGAGGATTGCTGAGTACGCCGCGGCTTGCCTGGGCACCATAGTGAGCTCAGGGCCAGCCTGAACTACAACGCGAGGCCCTATCTCAAAAAGCAAAAACAAACAAACAAACAAACAAACCCAGAAATGTTCAGGTTAGTGCCACGGGAGGTGGCAGAACCAAAGAAACAGATTTCCTTACTGATCAGGTAAAGTTTGGCCATAAGAAATGTATTTTTTAATGACAGACTTTCATAGCTACCATGATCGATAGTGCTGCGTGGAGGAAAACACTGCACCCTGGCCTTATTTGAGCCAACCTTCCCGGAAGGCTGGCACTGGGATGCTTGGGGTCCACCTCTGGCCTGCGCAAGGCCACGGCCCGGCCTTCCCAGCTGTCTCAGGGCCTCCTCGGGGGAGCCCAGCGGTGCACAGCCCGGGCTGGGAGAGCGGGAAGTGGACCGGGAGCCCCGAGTCGGGTCGGGACCACGTTCCTCGGCCCTCGGCCGCGGCTGCCTTCGTGTGTCTGCACCAGGGCTGCACCGCCCGTGCGGGGTGGGGAGCGTTTGTCACTTGTTTGGGACGAGCCCAGCGTGGCTTCTGACCGCACGCTTTGTTCCAAAGTCCCTAGGACACAGCGGGCATTCATCAACAATGGCCTTTTCTTTAGAGTATCAAAAACAACTGAGATCAACAATGTCTAGAATCTGATCTCCATCTCTAGGCATACATAATGTTGAGCTTTCTGGAAAAAGGAGAGAAAAGACACATTAGAGGGGTTCATGGTGCAAGCCCCAAACAACGGGATGCACGCCGAGACAGCCCCCAACACCCGGGTACCCATCTTCTCGGTTTCCAGTGTCACCAGCGTCCCTTAAGCCATGCACTCGCCACCCTGTCAGTCTGACAGCACCGCCCGGCTGGCAGACCCCTCCGGGTGCCCGTGCTCACGCCGCCCTCCGCCTCTCCATTTGCCCAACGCCCAGGAGCGTGCTGGTTCTCTGGGCAAGCAAGCGCACGGCCGCACTCCTGCGACCACACGGCGGCCCTCCCTGCCGCCCGAGCTCCGGCGGGCCGCCCTGTCCTCCTGGGGCCGCTGCCCTGACGGCTGCCCCTCAGCCCGCCGCTCGCGCCCTCTCCCTGCTGTCCCTGCCGGGCGCTCCTGCTCCCACGGCCCCCGGCTTCTGAGGTAGGAAGCTGGGTCTGGCCATGGCTCATCTCTTAGTTTTTAAAATCTTTAAAAAAAAATCCGTTGTCTCTTAATTTCAGCGTCTGTCACAGCTAGAACTTCCTGCTCCTTTGGGGTGTTTCCCCCTCCCCTCTGGCGTGTCCGAGGCCCTGATCCGGGCCTGATACTCCTTGCGCAACCCCGTCTCCCAGGCGCTGTAGGCACAAGCCGGAGTCGGGCGCAGGGCCGGGCCCCGGTGCTGGGGCTCCGTCCCGCCGACACCGCGGCCTCCTCCGCAGCCCCCGTTCCCCTGTGTCTGAGCTCACCGAGGCCCGGGCCGCGACCGGCGTGCTGAGCACAGCGCCCACCCGCACGCCCCAGGCCCGCCGCCTTCTTCGGGGCTTCCTTCCCGTCCCTCGCACGCCCCCCGACGCCCCCCAGCGTCCACACCTGCTGACGCCCAGCAAGCAGCTGCTAAGCGCGAGGGCCCAGCGGGCCTGAGCGGGGGTGGTGTGGGGAGACAGGACGCGGGCTCCTGCTTCATGGGACTCTAAATAGCAGCTCTCCGGGGTTTATGCACCGGGTCCTCTGTTCTTCCACTTACACTCCACACAATCCTGATGGTGAAATGATCTCTTACTAGAAATATATAGCTAATAAACATCTCTCTCTCTCTTTCTATTTTTACTCTGTAGTTCAGGCTGGCCCCGAGCTCACTCTGTAGCCCAGGCAAGCCTCGAACTCAGCAATCCTCCTGCTTCTGCCTCCTGAGTGCTGGGATGACAGGCATGAGCCACCACGCCCGGCATCATAAACATGTCTTTTTGTGGTATTGGAGACTGAGGCACGGAGCCTTTGCCCTGTGCTACATCTGCAGCCCTTTCTTAATTTTTAATTTTGAGATAAGTTCTCCCTAGGTTGCTAAGTTGGCTTGAATGAGCTTTTACCCCCATGCCTCAGCTGCCCAGGTGCTGGGCTTACAGGCAATGCCACCAGCCAGGACTCACAAATGGGTTTTAAGATTCTGGGTGAAGATCACAGGGCATTTCCGCAGAAATGCTGTTTCATTTCTGAGCACAGCACCCTACGGAGTTCTTCGTCCTGGCCCCAGACTTGGTGCAGCCCTTAAATCTAACATACTACTTTAGTCAGGGCAAAAGCTTCAGCAGAAAGGAGAACCGCAGCAGTGCCTGAGCTAGCGAGTTTACCCTGGAAGCAGACAGCAGGCCTCGCAGGCACGGGTTAGGTGTGCGACGCTGAACCGGAAGGGTGAAGACACACAGGCTCCTGTTAGGGACATCTGTAGAGCAACCTCTGAGTGTGTTCTGTAAGAAGTGTGTAGGGGCTGGAGATTGAGCTCAGTGGTTCCGGCACCTGCCTCGCAAGCGCAAGGCCCTGAGTTCGTTCCCAGAAACCACATACGATGCTGGGTGTGGAGACACGCCCACCAGCCATCAATACCACACACCACAGTGCTGGGGGTGGGGGCTCACGCCTGTCATCCCAGCACTCGGGAGGCAGAGGCAGGAGGATTGCTGAGTTCGAGGCTTGCCTGGACTACAGAGTGAGCTCAGAGCCAGCCTGAACTACAAAGCGAGACCCTGTCTCAAAAAAAAAAAAAAAAAAGAAGTGTGTAGCTAGCAATTCATGTCTAAAGTAAAAGTTAATTACTCAGGAAATATTCTACAGACAATGTCATAAAAAGGATTTGGATAAATGAGAGGAATGTTTGAGACACCCACTGACAGCAAAGCTCTTGAATATACGGACTTTAAATATAACACAAGACCAAGTCTTTCGACAAATTTTATCATTACATTTTATTAATTTCTCCCTGGGGGTTCAGAGGTGAGCAGTAGAGAGATTCCAGCTCTATCACTGAGCTGTGGCAGTGCCCTGTCCGTGTGAGCAGCTCATTGTGATTCAACAGACGTTCGTCCAGGCCTCATTCTGTGCAGTCTCTATTGCCCTGTTTTACTTATTCATCCAGCAACCATTCACCGCTTCTAAGGCATGGTAATAGACCCCAGCAATGCAGAAATGACCAAGATGCGGCTTTTGCTGCAGGGAATATAGAGAAAGCAATAAAGCGACCTCATTTTCAGGCAGGATAATGAAGGAATTGCAAAAATTCTGATTCTGGTAACAAAGAGTTTAAAGCAATTTTTATTTTGCAAATACACGAGAAAGAAGGATCTGTCTTTCCATTTGTGGCCAAGTGAAAGTAATTTCAAGTCTTAAAGTGAACTTAGTGTAATATTTGCAATTATTTGGCACATCTAGCTAATGAAAGAATATGCTTGCAGCTAATAGATTTTCTCAGCTCTGATACCATTCACTTTAAGAGTCATGAATACAAGAACAGCTTTTTGGGGAAAATATTACATAAAATGTGAAAATAAACAGAATTATACCTCAATTACAGAAACATTAAACTGTGATGGGAAAATGCATATTATGCTTTATGGAAGAATTATAACTGATAGTAGATCAATTTACTCGCTAATGGTGGCCCTTACCCTTATTTGACTTACTGATTGATTTCATGTGTTTGATGTCATTTAAAAAACACCTCATAAAATTTATTTCAAAAACTATAATGGCATCATCGTGTAAAACTTGAATTCGCCCTATGTTCTCCAAAACCATTTCAGAGTATTTTTTTCTCTTAAAAATTGTCCACGGCTACTTTGCTTTAATAATTAGACAGCTTTTTTTCTCACCTTAGGGAAAGAGCACCAAAAAGTGGTTTTTGTGTCTGTATTCCAACAAATAGCTTGTGAATTTTTAAAAATCTTGAATGTACACTCATTACTGTGCCGTGTGTTCCCGTAGTGAGAAAGCTGAGCGTGCACACGTAGCCTTCTTCCTAAGACATGGGAGAGCTACGAGGAAGGCGCTTGGGTGCCTCCCAGCCTCCGGCCAGGACCCCGGGGCAGCCCAGGGGACCCCACGCGCCCACAGACGCTGCTGGAGATGTGAGATGAAGGAAGGACCATGATGCTGTTCACGTTTTACCTCCCTAATCGCAACATGTGGAGTTTCCAACTATAAGTAAAGACTCCGGAGGGCAGGGATGTCTTTGCTCGGGGTTCTGCTGGCCAGTGTGCGCCGTCTGTGCCCAATGCACATCGCTGAACGGGGCAGTAAAGACGCAGGACGCCAGAGCGGCACTGATAAGTCAACGCAAGGCAGCACTGCCCAACTGGAAAACCACGCACAGGCTTGCGAATGTCTTAAGTCCAAATTCTCTGTTTAAATTTTTATTAGCACGATAGTAGTGTTGCAACTTATTGGCAAATGCGAAAGCTTCCTCCTTGCTAAAACTGCATCGGCTTGTTGATCCTCAACATTAGACTCAGCATTCAGTGAGCCTTTTCATGACCACGTCAAGTACTAGGATGGAAGCCTCAGCCTTCTCAGGTGAACGAGTCTGGATTTTACAGTAGGACTTTCCATGTCACTGAGGATCTTTCTTTGATGATTTAAAACTGAATTATCAACAAAAGAGAATATTGCCAGGTGGCTCACGCCTGTCATCCCAGCACTCAGGAGGCAGAGGCAGGAGGACTGCTGAGTTCGAGGCTTGCCTGGGCTACAGAGTGAGCTCAGGGCCAGCCTGAACTTCCAAGCGAGACCCTGTCTCAAAATAAAAAACAATTTAGTTCTTGTTTTTGCTGGTGTACTTGTTTGTTTCTGTTTTGCTTCTTTTAGAGGTTAAAGCTTTCCCATGAACTCAGGCGGCGTTAGGAACCACCGCCTGATACCAAGTTTACATTACGAACAAGCGGAAGTCCCAGTCGGCCAGCATGTCCTCCTGGGAGATGGAAAAGGCGGAGTTCAGCTGAGTTGCACCCTTAATTCTTAATTTCTTAAGAATTAAGCTAATAAAAATTTGAACAGAGAGAGAAGATTGCTCTGAGCTGCTCTTCTCCCCTCTTAGGGACTGATGGTCAGTTTCCAGAACCAGAATTACTATTCTCTCAAAGCTGTCTCTCCTGATTTGTATTCAGGTAATTATCTGCTCAGGATAGCTTCCTTTTTAGCTTGTAAACTCAGCTTAATACATCAATTCAAGGATTAGCCACATGAGAAGATGCTCTTCCGTTATCCAGACGGACAGAAATACGGGAGCAAGGGGCGGGGTGTGTAGCTTAATGGTGCTGCGCCTGCCTGGCATGCACAGGTTCTAAGTTTGATCCCTGGGACTGGAAAAAAAAGAAAAAAAGGAAATAAAGGAGCAATAGTTCCCAAACCAGAGGCTCTAGCCCTATGCCCATTATTTCTGTTCTATTCAAAGGAATCTGAGGCTTTCGTCTTCCAAGAAAAAGGGAAATAAATGTTTTCTCCTTTGCTTGAAGTTCTCTCCATTTCTCTCTAGTATGAAAATAAAGCCACTGTCTGTACACAGCAGTCAAATTCCAGAGCTCGGGGAACACGTGGTTTGTAGAGAAACAGGCCTTAGAATGTGGCTCTTTCAGGTTCAGCTCACTGTCGAGCTACTGGGCCGGGAGTTGCCAGATGAAAGTGAGAACCCAAAGCAGCAGACAGCGTTCAGCTCAGTAACATCACACTGAGCCAGTATTTCACTGTATATGACTGATTTTTACTCGTGAAGACAGAACTCAGAATATTAGTAGGTTTAAAGATATTTTCATTTCCAAATCAAGGCACGGTAGGATGGTCTCCTATCCCCTCCCGTCGCGGCTCAGTTGTTCCTCTTCCTAGGTTTGGGTTCTTTTCCAGAAGAAGTAACGCAGCCAGCTGCCCACGGCCAGGGGCTCTGGGCCAGTGCCAGCTCTGCGCCCTCACTCATCTCACGTGGGGCTCCGTGGGGTGACAGTGCCCCATCCTAGGCACTGAGGACCGGCCTGGTCTGTACAGGCAAAGCAGTGCTCTGCACCTCACGAGCACACAGCAAACTCATGCTGTCGTGCACAACATCCTCCTCATAGTCCTGAAACTGCTGTGGGGAATGCACATGTGCACTGTGTTTGTTTTGTTTTGAGAAGCTTTACGGCACAGCTGGCGTTGAGCAGAACACCTTGGGGTGTTGTCTGCTGGCACTGGAGGGAATGAGTGCTGTCGAGTGAGATTTATGGCTCTTCTTCTGAGCAATGTCTGAACTGCGCTCTTATTTGGGGAGGGGGGAATCTGCCCACAGGCTGACTTTCCCGGGGAGCTCACTGCACTTTCTGTCCCTGTGGTTGGTTCCTGTTTCCCGTGAGTCACACCTCCCAGTTCAAGGGGAAGTAAACAGGTGTGATGCTTGCAAACTGAAGACACGTTCAAGAACAAGGAGGTACATCTCTAGCACTGCCGTTCATGAATTTGCTAGTTAGCTAGCAATTAAAAGAAAAATTTATTAATAGGACTCAATGGTTTCTTACATAGAACCCAGTATCGATTCAGGTTTAGGATGCTGGATGATGTCTTTTTTATTGAGAAAGTTTACATATGAAAATTAGGCAGCTAAAAGGAACATTAAAGATCAATATCCCACTTTTAAAGATGAGTGAAAGAACTCCAGAGTGATTTAATTAACCACTACTCTGTTTATTCAGTAAGTATTTATTGATCTCTGCCATAACCTTATTCTGCTCGGCAACAGAGATGCTGCCAAGGAGGGGCCTGGGCCCTGTGTCTCTGCCCACCAGCCGGGGGTCACGGCGAGAGGGTGACGGAGGGAGCCGAGGGCTGAGGGCTTCGCTGCAGAACTTACGGGGGGTGGGGATGGGACCACAGTATATTCCTAAAATGTACAAAGAAACTCAATTTATTTAAAAAATTTTCAACTTCAAAGAAGAAGAGGAAGAAAAAAAAGAAGAGGAAGGAGAAGAAAAAGAAGGAGAAGGAAGAAGAGAGAAGAAGAGGAAGAAGGACAAGAAGGAAGAAGAAAGAGGAAGAGGAAGAAGAAGAGGAAGAGGAAGAAGGAGAAAGAGAGGAGGAACTTCCCAGGACAGCAGGGACTCAACTGAGGCCTGCAGACACTGGCCTGGCCCTCTGGGGGCTGCAGGGGGGCCTGGCCGGGCCGCTCGGCAGCAGCGACTGGGCGGAGCAAGAGACAGGAGCCGGCATATTCCTGCCCCAGACCGCGCAGACTCTCGCAGTGTGCCAGGCACAGCTGGGAAAGCTGGGGAACGTCGCCGCGGTCACGGGCCAGGGCGTGGGTCTTGCCGTGCCCGGGGAGAGGCGGGGGAGCAGGGCCTGGCCGCTGCGTACGGACAGAGACTGTCAAATCGAAGATGCTGGTTTCCTCTCAGAGCCTTGTTTTTAAAGGGTTAAGCTTTTGAGGCATTTTTCACTTGACACAAGTTCTTGAAACAGAGCCTTTAAAAAATCCTCCTTTTGCTTTATTAAACAAGGGGTTTGATCGAGCATGGCCTTTCCGATTGTCGAGGAAGGAAAATGATTCTCTTAATTGTTCTGGCTGGTGCTGTCTCACCCACCAGCTAATTCCCGCCTAGCAGGCACCATTCATCTTCGTGTCTGCTGGACTCTTCCCGCCCCGATTCCCAGGGCCTCTGCCCCAGTTTGGGCCGCCGCCGCCTCTCGCCGGGACCGCTGCCACCGCCCGCCTCGGCCCCGCCCCACCCCTGCCTCCCCCGGCCCGCCGCGCCCTCCTCGAGGCCTGCGGAGCCGGAGAACCGCCCGCGCCTCCCCGGCACCCGTGAGGAGCGCACCCCGCGCACCTGCACCGAGCGCACGTCGGAGCGACGCCCCCGCCCCGCGAAGCCCGAGCGCCCGTTCAGGGCCCAGGACACAGCAGAGGTTCACGACGGTCTGTCGCGCGGGGAACCCGGGCCCGTCTGGGCTCTCAGAGCTGGCTCGGCGGTCCCCGCTCGGGGCGGCTGCGGCCCCTCCGCGGCCGGCCGGGCCTGCAGCGTGACAGGCGCTCGGGGAGCCCACCCCGTGGAGTCACTTCTCAGCCAAGTTTACAATACTTGTAGGAAGTTATTTTACTTGAGATCTACAGTACCTCCAGGAAAACAGTGTAATTTATGGGCTGGAATTAAAAATGTAAGAATACTTTTCATTTTTTAAATGGCACATAGGAAGGAGAGGAATTACATCAATATTTTAGCATAGAAGGGAATGACTGACAGAGTTTAAAACTTAAAATAGGGTCTCTTCTCTATCGTTACAGGTTCCGTGCATTATTATGGACTTTGCTAAACAGGGCAAAAAGTATCCTCGCCCCCTGGTGCCGTCGTCGCCAAGGGACACGGGGCAATGTTTCCGCGGATCGGAAGCCGTTTCGCAGACACGGGCCTCGGCGCCTTCGCTCGGGCGGAGCCGCCTCTGGAACCGCTGCGGCGTCACCGCACGGCGGGGTCTGCGAGGCCAGCCCGCGGCCGGAGCAGCGGTGCGTGCGCGTCCCGGCGGGGCGGGGCGGGAGGCTGCGTGCCGGAGAGCGGAGCCGGAGCTCCGGCCGCAGGAGGCACCCGGGGCCCGGAGCCGCAGCGCGGTGTCCAGGGCCGCACACGCACGCAGGGCCTCGGCCGGGCCGGCCCGAGGTGCGGAGCCGCCGGCGGGGGCTGCGTGTGAGCCCTGCTCGCGCCGCCCGCGACCCGGAGCTCCAGGCGGAGGACGGCAGCCCCGGCCGGTGAGCGGGCGGAGCCCACGGCAGGACGGTGTGAGCCCGGGACGGTTATTCCAGTACGTAAGTAGATTTACTTAATACATTGTAGGGAGAAAGGGAGACATGAACATAAATTTGCTTGATCTTAGTCTACAAACCGTTGTTCTAGCGATGAAAAATGATGGAGAAATCCAGTAAACGTTAAAATTAAAAACATACATGCCAGCAGGAGACGCGTCGCTCCTAACCCCGAAACACTCCGCCCCTCTGGACACCCGGCCCGCGGGCCCGCCCCTGCCGCATCCGCAGGGCTCCTCCGCGCTCCGCTGACGCCGGCCGCCTCCAGCTGCTGAGCCGCTTCTGAGCGCCTCCCTTCCACGGGAAGAGCCGGTGTCTGGGCCGGCGAGCAAGGGGACGGGGACAGGGCCCGGTTGTCGTGAGCTGCCTTTCTGTGGGGCCGCCCTCAGCAGCAGCGGCAGTTGCATTTTTTCTTTTTTTTTGAGACAGGGTCTCGCTTTGTAGCTCAGGCTGGCCCTAAGCTCACTGTGGAGCCCAAGCAAGCCTGGAACTCAGCAATCCTCCTGCCTCTGCCTCCCGAGTGCTGGGATTATAGGCGTGAGCCACCACGCTGGGCACTGTGGTGTGTGGTACTGACTGCTGGTGGGCATGAGTCTCCATGCCCAGCATTGTATGTGGTTACCGGGATCGAACCAGGGACCTTGCACTTGCGAGGCAGTTGCCGGAACCACTGAGCTAAATGTGCAGCCCCAGCTGTGGTATTTTTATCAGAGTGTATCTTAAAGACCCTCAGGGAAGAAGCCTCGGAAGAGCTTCAGAAAGCAGCGTGAAGAACGGAAAGGTGTGTTCAGACAGCCAGAGTCTCGCGGGGCTCCACAGCAACGCGTCTGTCCTGGGAGCTGCGCAGTAGCCGCGCATTCATCGCGCCGGGCAGGGACTGCCGGGGCCCAAGCACTTCACGTCCGGCCCTCCGCAGAGGCGACTGCAGGATCCGGGTGAAGACCGTTAGCAGGACGGGTGGCAACGCCTCGGCGTCAGCATCGAGGAAGCAGCAGTTTGAAACCGGATTTAACCGCAGGTTTGCAGAAAGGAGGAAGAAAATGCCTTTCAACAGAAGTCCTGGCTACTAGGGTGTGGAAGTCCATGCCCGGCGGAGGCAGATGTTGGCACTAGGCAGTCAGGTTGGAGAGGTGCAGCGGGCATGGGCGGAAGAGGGCCCATGCCAAGCAAGGAGGTCACTGCGAACTGATGACTTCGGGGCTTGTTCTTTTAAAGCCTAGGGCCTGACATCACTGCTCAGCATGAGAGTTATCTCTGGAATGATCTGGACATATCATATGTGTTCATTAAATATGCAGCAAGTAAATAACTAAATTAAGAGAGAAAGAGCCATGAGGCTAAATAGTGAAAGATGTCGAAAATAGTTGTGCAGAGCCTGGTGGTTTTGGCCAAGGTAGCAGCGCAAGAAGACACCAGGCCCGAAGCCGACCCGCTCGCCCCTGCCCCCACTTCCTCGAGCCCCGAGGCCCCTGCTCTGCAGGGGGAGACAAGCCTGTCACAGGCTGGATCTACAGGGACAGGAGACACAGAAAAGCCCCTCAGGGAAAGCTGGAGACCGTGGGCTCCTTCCCTCGGAGGACGGTGGCCTCTTGGGATCTGGACGTAGAGGGAAGGGGCTGGCGCGGCGAAGGACTCAGGCTGCAGCTTTGCAGTGCCCGCTGTGCCCGGAGACCCCTCCGGGAGGGCACCTCACACAGCAGGCCGAGGCCCCAGAGGTCAGGAGGCCACGGTGCACTCACTGTGCCCGAGACGCCTGCTTCATGGGGCTGTGGTCTCCCTCTGTGCAGCGGTGGTGAAGCGTGGGCACGGGGGGCACAGCCCTCAGCGGGGCAGGCGGCACAGCCTGACCTCCTGGGCCCCTGCCCGGCGGTCTGGGCAGCCTGTCCCTGCGGGCACTGCCAGCCTGGGCCACGGCGGGTCACTGAGTGAAGCAGAGCCAGGGGAGCCGAGCCTTCACCCCCTGCCGCTGCAGTTCCGGAGGGCGGAGGGGAGGCTGGGAAAACGGTGGCTCGCACACCCGCTCCGGGGCAGGGCCAGCCCAGCCGGGGCCCGGGGAGCAGGCGGGAGGGGCAGTGTTTCCACGAGCCGCACCCGTCAGAGCCGCGGCGAGAGGAGAAGCTTCCTGAGAGGAGCGTCGGGAAGCAGGCAGTGCCAGTGTGGAGCCTGCCCCTGCCCGGGAGCTGACGGTGGGTGACAGAAGACGCAGCCCTTCACAGCGACAGCGGCCGGAGGCTTTCAGAACACCAGGCTGTGCACACGACTCAGAGGAAGCACGGTTTACTCACTGAGCTCAGCTAATCAGCGAGTGCCCGGCTGGCACAACTTGGCCCGAACAGCGGCTCGGCCCGGTTAGACCTGCCGTGCGGGCGCTGTGCAGGCGGGCTCGGCGGCCACCGCTCCGGGGCCGCTGCTGCGGTCCTTCTGCGCGTCCGCCCCAGACCCGGTGGGACGATGCCCGGGGCGTGACCCGGGCGGCCTCGGGTCCTCACGCGGGGCGATGGGACACAGCGAAAGGGGCCGAGCGGCAGGAGCCCTGGCCCTGGGCCGTGGCAGCTGGGGCGGCGCGGAGGCCGCAGCTCAGTGTGCTCAGCGCGGGGCCGTGGGGGACGCGCCCGCCCGCCGCCCTCGGACTCACCGCCGGCGGCTCCGGGAGGTCCCGCGCGTCGCCAGACAGGGCTGGGCGCCCGTCCCCACCCGAGCGCCCCAACCTGCCCGCGGAGCCCCAGCCGCAGCGTTCTCCAGACAGCGCGGTGGGCGGCGAGCAGGTGCGGGGCCGGAGGCGCAGAGCAGCGGGCAGCACTGAGCTCAGCCCACCCCGCGGGGCGCGGCCGCGGCCTCCGAGGGCGTCAGAGATCCCGGCCGGCCTCGCTGCAGGCAGGACTCAGAGCACGGAACAGGGCGCAGAGGGCGCCTCCCTCACCGGCCGGGCCAGGCCCTGGAGGACGAGCGGACAGGCCCAAGGCGCACCACGGACTCTAGGGCGAGCCTAGAAGGCGCTTTCGGAGGAAATGTTTTAGTTTAAAAGGCAGAGAACTTTGTGAGCTGGCACGTACTCTGTAGGAGCAGGGCAGGGCCTGTGCCATCCTCAGCACCTCCCCACGAGCGAGCCCTGAGCGAAGTCCCGGGACGGAGTGTCGGACCCGGAGCCCCTGTGCGGGCAGCACCCCTCCCCCAACGTGAAACACGGGTGGGCTGGGGACCCGAGCCCCGGACTTGACAGACGAACGCCTCAGCAACTGGGGGTCTCTGCTTTTTCAGGAAACATAAGATGTTTCAAAATAGCAACAGTTAATTCTATTCTCCAGACTCATTTTCTCCTCGAGGCAGACACGACTCCAACTGCTTCTGACCCTCTTGTGCCATCGCCCGAACTGGCCAGCACTGTGATACGTTTTTGAAGGCAGTTCCATTATGTTGCCCTCAACGGCACACGTTGTGCCGACACTGTTAAGCAAAATGTAAAATATCACTGAGAATCTATCTACTGTATGTTTATTGTCAAAAGAAACCGCTTCCGGCAGATGGACGGACAGGCCTGTGATATCCGCTCATTGTTTTACATACACAAAATGTTCTAGCACAAATCACAAATCCGAGGAAGACGCTCAGGTGAAGGCTCGTGTGTCAGCGCTTGGGCTCTGCAGGAATCAGGGTACGTGCACGCCACGGAGGCACCACTCTCCTGCCTGCAGGGCGCTGCGGGACGTGCCCCGCCGTGGGCACCCACGGGCCCCGTGCTGCTTCTCTGCTCGCTTGGAATGTGCTGAGTCCGTCAGCTTCGCGCTGCGGGTCGGTGACAGCTAAGCGCAGACACGTGCAAGGCAAAGTCTCTTTCCTGAAGATGAACCGCTACTGTTCCAGCACAGAAATTGCAAAGTTTCACTAGTCTACAAGACGCTTGAATCAGCTCATCCTCCTGGAGGGGAGTAATTAGGTGCGTAGAGAGACGCGTGAGGATTTCAGCCTGACACGCAGAGATGCTGCTGTCGCCTCCAGGCCGGCTCCGTGGGAGACCACGTCCTGGCCCTGAGTCCGCCCGTGGCACTGGCTCCGTGGACGTGTTTCCTGTCCATTTTCAGAGCTCGTGTTGACTTCTCAGCTTTAATACATCGGTCGTCTTATAGGTGTTTGTGTCCCTCTGATTGTTCTCCCTCAGTCCCCGTTGATTCCTCTCCTGTTTCAGGTTCTGCTTCTCGGGGGGGGGGGCTGTTTCTGGGCGCGGAGAGGCCTCCCGTGTGGGACTCTGCTCGGGGTCCCTTCTCCTCACCCGCGTCCCCTTCTGGGCGAGGCCAGGCCTTCCTCTCAGCGCTCAGAGGACTCCTGCCGGGAGGAAGCCTGTCTGGCTGGAGGCGTAGCGCGGGGCTGTCAGGCGCTTCTGCTAACGGCCTGCACCGGGCAGGTCTCTGTGCTGCGTGGGCTCATGTCTTCTGCGGACAGCCAGGGCCACAGGGCCGCAGCCGAGCAGCTCCGTGGCATGTGCCGCACACGCTGCACAGTGGCACAGCTCTTACTGCAGGAACACTGCCAGCACGGCCGTCTGTGGCCGTGACGGGCCACACTTCTGTCCCTGCACAGAACAGCCAGCTCGGGCTCTGGCAGCGTGCCGCAGGCCGTGCGGATCTGCCTGTGAGGATGTTTCCTAGGGGGTCGGGGCACCCCCTTCTCCTGCGGGGTCCCTGTCTGGCGTGGGAGCAGCCGGGACCCGATGCATGGCTGTGAAGCTCTGTGCAAGCTCAGCTTCCCAGGGTCTCCACTGCAGGCCCTGGATTTTGTTTTGCTCATCATAGGCGCTTAGCAAGTGCCTGCTGAGCAGCTTCTTCTGCTAACCTTCTCTTCTTTCTGGTGGTGATACCTTCCTGAATGTTATAAGTTCAGCATCTACTATGAAATTAGCCACGAGTCCAGAAATGGTTATACTCGTAACACTCCTATGCGATATGCATTAGCAATTGTTATTGCAAACTATCTAGGATCATAGTTCTGAAAATTTCTGTTTGATGAGAATCTACACTTCTGATTAAATTTACTCAAAGGTACGTGTGTGCACAGACAGTAACAGTGCCAGTACAGCCTGGCAAGGAACCGGCTACCTTCTGCTTCCTGTGGAGGTATCTTTGCTAGAAATGGCTTTATTTAAAAAAAAACAATATTTTCATCTATGCTTTACATAAATTATACCTGAATGTCTCCCAAATTTATTTCTCTCCTTAAACTATAGTATACAATTTCCATAGCAAGGTTGTTTGCTTGATGAAAACTACCATATTTTGTGCAGACACGGACTTCTTTGAATGTCTTTCTGTCCCAGGGTGAAATCACAAGTGTGTTAGTGTCTAAGGAAAATTACTGTGTGATGAATAGTACTATAAAACCCTTTAGGGCTTCGGGCGGGAGGATGCTGGAGTACAGAGAATTTATCTCAAGCAGCCCAATTCCATTTATTTACTGTTTATATACGTGCTCCTGAAGGGAGCACAATTTATTTTTTTATTAGTACATGTTTGCCATATATGTCGGTTCCATTCCTCACAGGGAGCTTGTACCTGTACATACTATATCTCCATCTTTTCTTCCCTCTTGTCCTCTTCTCCCTTTGATCCTTCTCCTCCCCACTTACAAAAGCTTTGCTTCCATCTTTAAAGCGACTCAGTTTTCACGTCTCGCTCTGCCCCACCTTCCCTCCGGGTCCGGGTCCGGTTCCGGTTGGGAGAGTCCTCCCTCCCCCAGGGCGGCTCCTCCCTTCTGCACTCCACTTGCCCTGGGGCTTCGTTCCGGCGCCGCGTGTATTTTCGGGGGATAAACTTGGGGCGTGAGGCCCAACTTCAGTCCCTCAGAAACGCTCTCGGGGCGGGACGGCGGCTCCCCTGTGCTCGCTGCTTCCCGCCCCTGCCCCCGTGGGCGCTATGTGCGCCGGCTGATGCCCAGCGAGCAGGGCACGAGCTCAGCGGGCGATCCTGCTCTCCCAGCGCCGCACTCCTGGGCCGCCCCGCTGTGTCCGGGACACGAGCCCCCACTCGACCGCGCTCCCCGGCCCGAGCGGCACAGCTGGCTGTCAAGGGCGCCCCCACGGGCTCTCCAACAAGCTTAGCTTACACGTGCACGGCCTGGAGCCAGATCCGATGTGAACGAGTGAAAACCTGCTTTTCTCTTGTGGTAATTTTAGGCTTTGCTATTTTAAAGTAACCTTCACATATGGTACCTTCATGTGTATCTGAGAATAATCCGCGTTGGTATATGCATGATTGAAGCTTCGTTTTTATGGTATGGCACAGTGAAGAGTTTGGTCTTCACCCTCCTGGCCTCGGCTCACTCGGGGTGAAGAAGTCACTGAACACTGCTACGGAGGGTCTGTCCTGTGCTCACCCACGGACAGCGCACATACACTACCGTATCGCTAGCACACTCTATGAATTATGGAAATCCCTTTTATTTCAACAGAAGAATTTACATGAGAACAGCTTCTTGAGCTGAGTGGGGCATCAGACCAGTGTGCGTTTGAGAATTCCCTCGTTGTGTGAGTGTCCACGGGGAGGCATGTTTGCAATGAAAATGCCTTATACGTGCGCATCCACGCAGAGCGTCACTCAGAGGGCTCATTCAATATTCCCAGAGGCCACCCAGGTCAGAGAAGGCGATTCCCTCCTTCTTACATCAGTAAGGCAAATTATTAAGAAAACATTCAGGGCCGGAGGGTTAGCTCAGTGATTCCGGCGCCTGCCTTGCAAGCGCAAGGACCTGAGTTCGATCCCCGGTTACCACATATAATGCTGGGCGTAGTGGCTCACGCCTGTCATCCCAGCACTCGGGAGGCAGGGACAGGAGGATTGCTGAGTTCGCGGCGGCTTGCCTGGGCACCATAGTGAGCTCAGGGCCAGCCTGAACTACAAAGCGAGACCCTGTCTCCAAAAAGCAAAAAAAAAAAGAAAACATTCATGTAAATGACCTGAAGATGTACCTTAAATATACAAATGGATGAAGATGTCTAGGTATCTCCTGTAACTGTGTAAAGCCTTTGTGTTTTATAAGACTTGTATAAATCAGTGTTGGACTATGACAAACAGGATGGAGTACTCCAGAGAGATCAGCATAAACAGTAACAAGATAAAACAGGATCGAGAAAAGCTCAGGCTAAATATCACAACCAAGCGCTTAATAGGGAGAAGCCTACGCCTGTGAGAGCCTTTCAGAGACCCCGGAGAGCCGCCACAGGGCGCTCTGGGGTCAGGACAGACCGAGGCCTCCGACCCGCCTTGGCAGCCGGGGGTGGCGAAGCCTGGTGGCTTCCTCCGTCTCCGTGTCACTACGACGGTGCTCATTTTATGTGTTCAGTCTGGGTAATGACTTTCTATCATTTTGTGCTATTTCTTGGGAGCAATTTCAACAAATTCATCTCGTGTAGAATTGGATCACTCAGAAGAGTCTCGGAAGTGCCGAGAACGCAGGATGAGCTGAGTGTAAAATAGTGAAGTGCGAGGATTGTGCGTGAACACCCAGCTCTTTAGGTCCTCCCCCAGCGAGCCTCAGTGTGTTCCGACCTAGTGGTTTTCCACAGAAATTAGGCATCCATTTGCATTTCTTTTGTTTAATGGTTTCCTGAGATGATTCTGAGTATGGAGAAGGAATCGAAACCCAGGCCACTCAGCTGCATTTCTGTAAGAGGAACCTGGAACCCTAGAAAAAGACCAGGGTACGTTTTGTGACTGGTCACTCTCGGGGAATGAACACGAAAGGAAAGATGGCTTGATTTGGGGAAAAGAGGCGAATGGACCCCAGAAGCTGTAAAATGCCGCGGTGACTCTTCCATCCTCACTTCTGCGTACAGGAAGGAAGCAGGGCGGGGGGGGCGGGAGGCTTGTCGGGGGGCCGTCAGCACCAGCACTAATCTCAACGGCAGAACAAAGATCAGCTGATCTTATGCTGTCTTGTTCAGATTCCGACTTTAACTGCTGTACTACAACATCGGAGACAGGCTCGTTGCTCTGACACTTGATAAATACCCTTATCACCTGCTTCTTTTCATATTTACCCCACAACTTTTAGAAAAGATAACCATGTGCAAATGAGTGAGTCACAGGGTGTGTTTCATTGTTCATAACAGCATCTGTTCGTAGCTTTCCACAGATTTCCTTGCCTGACCGAGGACTACTTCCTGAGATGGGAAGCCCACAGGCCAGCCCAGTGTGTACTGGCCAAGGTTCTTTAAGGTCCACCTTTTATTGTTAAGGCTCTAACTGCTAGAACTAAAAGCTTTGTGACAAAATTCTCTTCTTTTTGGGAAGACCTCACAATACTACAAGGTGGTCTTACCCCATTCTTACTTTTAGTGCACTGAGGGCAGATACCCAGCTCTCACTGTCTCGGTCGAGAACGCATGAACTTCAAGACATCCTCCCCCGCTGTGTGTCCCGAGCGCCTGTGCTGCTCTGAGCATCAACCCACACAGGCGAGGGCACGGCTTTTCAGGGTGCTTGTGTGCCCTGGGGCGTGGCCAGAGCCCAGGAACCTACAGGTGTGGCAAATCTGCGAGTACCAGGCACTGCTCTTAGGGAAGGGAAAATCTCACTTTATGAAGCCCTCGTGAACAGTAGCTTCCAAACCTTCCAGATTCGAGGTACAGGGTCGCACTCGCTCCAGGGGTGTCTCCACACCCGGAGGAAGCGCCTCCGCAGGACCTCCACGTTCCCAGTAAGATCCCTGGCACACTCGGCAGAACACAGAGTCCAGACTTCCAGCGCCTTTGCGTGAACCAAGAGAGACGGACTTAGCATGAATAATGCTTCTCTCAGCTGACGCTCGCTTTCTCCTAAACGCACAGTAGCTGTGCCGTGATGCCAAGAGCAGCACAAAGAGACTGAAGCGAGGCAGTTCAGTCCCCAGCGTGGCACAGGGGTCTCGGCCCCCAGACCGAGGCACAGCCCTCTAACTTCCCATGAGCCGACATGCGAGCACCTGTCAATCTCCACACGCCTCTTCCCAGTCGAAGACCAGAAATATCTGTACACAAATTGCTGGAGTACTCGACTACGACCTGTACAAGTGTTCGGTTTTGTTTTCAAAATTTGCAGTGGTCTATGATGTTTAAAAAGCAAAGATCACACCCTTAAAATCCTCACACCTCAAAAATCCTTAGGCATTGGTTCCCCCCGGAAGAACAGGAAGGAATCCAAATGAAATTCCGAAGAATCCAGCTTATTGGGTGTATTACCTAGTCTATTTTTGGATCGCAAGGCTCCCGCCCTCTCCGGCTTATCTCAGTCAGACAGGAAAACGGAACAGAATCAGGGCGAGGGGCTTCCAGGCTGGCGCGCCGGCTTCTCCTCCAGAGCCATGCGCAGGGCTCCCTTCCCGGGACCGGTGCAGAGCGCGCCCGGCCAGTGCCGCGACCGCAGCCCCCACGCCCACGCGGTGCCCGAGCCTCGGGTTCACGGCGCGGTGTCCACGCAGCGCTGAGCCAAGGGCTGTGGGGGGCTGGGTCCCAGGCTCGCCGCACAGGGGCCGGGCCGTGGACCCGCGCCTGGACCGGTGCGCAGGACGCGGCTGTCACGCAGCCCAGCGCGCCCTGGCCGCAGACCCCGGCGCAGCCCCTTCCCGCAGGACCCGGTGCGCGCACGAACTCCCGTGACGGCACCCTCCGCTCCCCAGCCTGCGTGTCTGCGGGGCCAGGCGCGCCGCAGAGGGACGGGGGAAGCGGGGGACGGCGGCGGGGAGCAGTGGGACAGCGGAGGGCGCAGGCAACCGGCCCCTCGGCGCTTACCTGGTTCCCGGGGCTCCGCGCGGCCGCCGGGGCCGAGCCTGCACCCCGCCTCGGGCTCATGCCTGGTCCTCCGGGTCCTCCGGGTCCCGCGCGGGGCGACAGCGCGGCCTTTGTCCTCCGCGGCGGGGAGAACTTGTGCGCCCCGGTGCGCGCCGCCCTCGTGCGGACCCCGCCGGGCGGAGCATGCGGGCGGGCGGGGTGCGTGGCGGGGCGGGGTCGGGGTCTTCGCAGACCGGCTCTGGCCGGACCCTACCCGGGCCAACTTTCCCGGGGCCCCTGCCCGCGCCCGGCGCCGCTAGGGGTGTGTCCGCGTCCTCGTCCGGCGAGGTCGGCGCGCGGCAGGGCGGCGAGGGGCGCAGGCGGCCGAGCAACTTTGCGCCCCGCGGCCGGGTCGCGGCCAGCAGGAGTCAGCCGAGGCGCGAGGAGCCGCGCGGGCCGAGGTGCACGGCTGCCAGGCTCTGCCCGGCTCTGCCCGGCCCCGCACGCCGTGCGCCCGCGAGGCTCGGCTCCGCCACCGCCGGGGCGCGGGCGGGCGGGAGACGCTCCGGTTTCCTAGCAACCGCATCCGTCGCCTCGGTCCCTCGCAAGGGAGCCCATTGGACGGGCCGGGAGGGGGCCACGCCCCCGGGTGCGGGCGCCGCCGCCCGAGTTCTCCGCCCGAGACCCGGCCGCGTCCCTTCGTGTCCGCGGGCGGCCGCCGGGCCTGCGCCCGCGCCGCGCCTTCCCCCAGCCCTGCCTGCGGGCAGGAGGCGCGCTCTCTGCCGGGTCCTTTCTTCCTGAAATGAAATAAATAAAAGGAACCTCAAGCCGGTGACGTAGGCACAAAAGAGAAAGGTGCAGAGACGGCGCCGCGGGCTGCAGGCTGCGGGCGCGACCGGAGGAAGATCCCGCCGTCCGCTCTGCTCCGAACGCTTTGTGTTTCATTTCAAAGCGAACCCTCCCCGGATTTCCGCCCCGCCGCGTAACTTTGCATTAACCGCGGACGGAGTTATGCTAAGCCTGGCACAATTACACTTAGGGCTTTAAACGCTGTCTTCGTTATTTATGTTAGCGTTAAACTGTTCAACACCATTGTCTTCTGTAGCCTAGCCAGAACGTTTAGACTCCAGAAATACTATATCACTAATTCTTTTAGAGATTATACTAATGTACTGAATTGCGAAGACCATAAAGCCAGAAATTTGGGTGCTTTAAAAATTAAAAAGCTGTTCCGTACTGGAACGCTAGAGGTGCCTCTCCCAGCCAGCCCCTCCTTCCCGAAACGCGATCGCCTCGCCGGAGACAGCACTGCCGGGAGGCGCTGCCGGCGGCGTCTGGGCTCTGTTTTCCAGCGTGTGCTGCGCCCGCAGCGGGAGGCGGCTTCGCGAGAGGACTTTGGCGCTGCCTGCGCGGCCGTGGGCTGAGCCGGGCACGGCGCCTCGGAAGCCATGTTCAGGTCCGGCTGCTTCAGGGTGCGCCCCGCGTTTCCAAGTCTGTGCAGGGTCAGACGCGTCCCTGGCCCTCTCATTACAAAGAGACGGGCTGCGTCTGCAGGAGCGCCCCGTGGTGCCGGCTGCGGAGCTCAAGCCGAGGCCGCCGCTCCCGCTCGCTCCCGGGAGCCTGCCCCGTTCTCCGCACGGTCAGGGAAGTGGCGGCCGGTTCCCTCAGGCGGCGCAGGCAGGCGGCCTGGGGCTGAGCCCGGTTTCCACCCCTCTTAGCAGGGTGTCCTCGGCCAAGTTTCTCAATCCACTACATCTCATTCTCTGTAATGGGAGAATAATTACTCATTTCTCTCTACATAGCCGAATCCACGCAAGCACTTGAGTTATTCATTACTGCCATTAATCTCCGGTTAGCAGTTAACTGATGACACTCTATGAAGCATATAGAGTATTTCAAAGCAATCAGCCTTGAACATTAATTCTCCAAACTTTAAGTCCATCATTCACTGGGAATATAATTTAGCTTTCCACGATTGCTGGCGAGAGCGTATGTTGGTTACTTTGAAAAGGTCCCGAAGGGAGAGGGATAAGAGATGGCTTCTGACCAGGGGCCTTGTCAGTCCAGCCCTGTCTCTGCCGGACCCTGAAGTTCCCTAGCGGGGCCCCTTCGCCAGCGGATTCTTTTCCCTTTCAAAGTACTGCGAGCAGAGCACCCTCGTGAGGCCTCTTCCAAACAAAGCACACAGGTGTGTGGCACACACACCGCTCTTTCTAGTTAGTATTTTTATTAGTTTGTTTAATCAGTGTGAATGCAGTGACGCTTGTTTCA
Organism: Thryonomys swinderianus; assembly: GCA_004025085.1. Classification (NCBI taxonomy): domain Eukaryota; kingdom Metazoa; phylum Chordata; class Mammalia; order Rodentia; family Thryonomyidae; genus Thryonomys; species Thryonomys swinderianus. The sequence continues at coordinate 49,426 of PVIC010004380.1, forward strand.
AGATCAATGACAAATATTTTCTCCTGAAATCTCACAGAAATCTCAGTTTCTGGGGCGATGCCTCGCAGAGCACGGCCGTGAAGCGGGCCCGAGCGTCGCTGTGCTGGCAGTCACTGAGCTGCCCGCGGGGCGCCGCCCTCCCCACGCCGTCGGGGCTGGAGCTGTGTCCACTGCGTTCCCCCGCCGGGCCCATGGTTTTCACCCAGAAAGCAGCTTCCCTGCTGGTCTGCGGCCAGCCAGGCCCACAGAGGGCTTCGGTGCTCGCAGAAAAGCCCGGTTCAGGCACACCGCCTGCGTGTTCACAGCCTTCACGTCTCAGCCTCAGCTCCGGACGCCGGGTCACCTGGCTGCGGGCCTTCCGGGCGGCCGCCACGGCTGAAGCCTCAGCCTTCACCCGCTCACGTTCCTTCTCCAGGGCTGGACCCATCAGTTCTAGAGGCTTACTACAGGTATCTCCGTTAATCTGGAACACACGTGTGAAATACTAAAATTTCTCTTCAACTTGCTTGTAGGCATCCCTCACTTATACTTTGGCCGCTTTCAAAGGTGTTTCCCTTTGGATCATTTCCGTGTTGATTTGCACTGTCGTCCTGTGCACGGACACGAACGTCCGCGTGCCGGCTCTGGCCGAGCCTCCCAGGCGGGAGGTGCCCGCGCGCCACAGCGCCAGCTGCGTGGGGCCTGAGTCGGGCCCCGGAGGCCTGGGACGCGTGGGGGAGTCGGGCGGAGAGCGAGGGGCGAGGCTGGGCCGCGGGGACCCGGGAAGCCCCGAGGCGCGGCCCGGTGAGGCGGGAGGTGGTGATGCCAAGGCCCGTGACGCGCAGCAGGGCGCAGCCTCTGCCCTCGCCCCGGCCCCAAGGACAGGCTCCGGCGGGGCCTCTGCGGACCCAGCGGTCTGCAGGGGCGGGGCTGCGGGCACAGGGCAGCTGGCCCCAGCCGGGGGTGCCCGACCGCTGCTGGAAGAGAGGGTGGTGGGCGACGGCGAGCTGAGGGTGCTCGGGGTCCCCGTCTCCCGGAACCAGCTCGGGCCGCAGACGGCGCCCGCCCCCAGCGCCCAGCGCCAGCTCGGCGGGAGTCAGCGCTGAGCTCGGGCGGCCCAGGGCAGAGCGGGGGGCGCAGCCCTGACTGGCAGCCGCCTTCGCCGCTCGCACTGCGCCCCCTACGGGGCACCGGGTGACCGGGCCGGGGAGAGCGGGGCACCCTGGCAGGCGATGCCACAGGGGCGTCGGTGCCGCACCCGCGCGCCGCCGGCTTCTCTTGAGCTTGATAAAACAGGCTCGCGATCGGAGGGCAGTGCTTCCTCCGGAGAGCTTGTTTGGCTGGAGGGACCACGGCAGCGGCGGAGAGCCTACTCGGGCCCGCTCTCTGCTTGGCTCGGCGTGGAGACCCAGGCTCCAGGGCCGGCCCTGCACCTCAGCGGGGCCGGCTTTCCCGCAGCACCCCGCCCGTAACCCACACTGCTCAGGTCAAAACCCACGGAGGAGATGAGGATCTGGATTAAGATTCAGGGCAAAGTCTATTAAATTATGCATTAGTCACAAGTCTTTCAACCTTATAGTACTTTTCCTAAAACAAGATTATTTTTATTACAGAGTTATCACTCTTAGTCACAGGGTCAGAGTGTGTGGGGCCTGGGTCTCGCTCCGTGCGGGTCTGCAGCAAAAGGGTTTTCTGTGCACTTCCGTTCCTGGGTTTCTTCCACCAGTGGTAAGGTCTCCGCCCTCGTGACCCCAAGGGACAGCGGAGCTTCCCAAACTGAGGTTCCGGAGGTGAGCACAGGGTCAAAACGCACAGCAAACACTCAGGCTGAAGGCGTTACAGTTACCGAGAGGCCCGGAGCCGCCAGTCCCTGCGCACCCTCTCCTCTGCTTCAAACCAGGTACGTGCCGTTCTTGTCATTGTATGAAGCACTTCAGGAGTATTTTCCTGAGTATCGTTTTTTTCCTGATTTTTGCTGTTTCTTGGTACATATTTTCAGTACATAATGGCCACGTTCCTCGTGCGGGTTGGTGTGTAGACCGGCGCCCCTTAGTTTTCTGTTTTCATTCCTTTCTCTTCCCCTCCCTGCCCCTCTCTCCAGGTCTTCAGGGCGTGTGCTGAAGTGCGGGCAGTGCCGCCGTGGAGCGAGCCAGCGGGAGGCAGGCCCTGGACACCCGAGCCGGGGCCCCTCTGCCTTCCTCCCCCACCAGGAGACTTCTGGCTCTTTCCCAAAGTCACAGTGACCAGCAGAAGTAAACTTCTGGGTCCACTCAGCACGTGGAGGCGGCAGCAGCGGCACAACCCAAGACACTCAGGGAGGAGGCCCAGAGCTGCTCGGGCAGTGGCGAGAGCCAGGGGCTGAGCTCCAAGTGAGGGAGGGCTCTGAGAGGGGTTCGCGCCGTGCGCCCCCCCTGGAGCGGGGTTTTCAGCGGAGCGGACCCCTCATATTCGCACGGCCCCAGGAACGGCTGCAGGCCAGCAGCCAGGTCGCACCGAGAAGCAGGTCCAGGGCTCCTCGGGCCCTCGAGCTGCCCAGAACCCGGGTCGGAGGGCAGGGCGGGCAGCTCTCTGAGTCCTGACCTGCTGAGCCCAAGGGCAGGGAAGAGCGGACGAGCAGCGGGTCCACCTCGCGGCAGCCGGAGAAGTCTGTGCAGCAAGCCGGCAGCAGGCGGCCAGCCGGGAAAGCTCACTCCTGGGGAGCTCGGCTGCTTCGCCCGCTTCCCTTCCAGCTCTGGCGAGGGCGCGGTAGGCGCAGGGCCCCGCGCTCCCCAGAGGCCTCTATGTTTGGACATTCTGTTTGGAACAGATTGTTGGACCTTGCACAACACCTCTAGTTATTACCATAATCCTTTGAGTTAAAATATCCGATTGGCTGTCTTTCCCAGTGGAAGAATCTAAGGTCTAAAAGAATGAAGTGATTTTCCAAAGGTCATACAACAAATGAAGAGTAACTTCAGTCAAACCAAGTGGCCTGTGTGTGTGTGTGAGTGTGTGAGAGAGAGAGAGAGACTGAGGGTTGAACCCAGTCTGCTTCTGTTTGGAGCCCGAGGCTCAAATTACTACGGGGCCCATGAACTGGAGAGCGCGGCTGAGCCTGAGCCCACAGGGTGTGCCATCATGGCCGCGGTCCTTCGTGAGCACAGTGGCCCTCGGGCGCACCATTCCGGGCAGAGCCCTCTGGCCTATGGGTGCCACTGAAGCTCGCTCCTTTCTGCCCAAGCTTCGTCCCCCCTCCATGGTCTATAAGCTTTAATGTTCATGTCTGAAGAGTTGGTATCAAATTCCCCCCACCCCGCACTAAGGGTTTCACTGAGTAACGGTGACCTCTCCAGGGCGGTTTTGACTTCAGGGTGGCATCTTCCTGTGATTCCACTGCTTGGGAGATGCCATGAGTCGTGAGGCCCCTGGGACATAGTGAGGGGAGTGTCGGGGGACTCCACGGCCAGTCAGGGCATGGCCTCCGGGAGCCTGGTTCACACCTCCAACCCGTCACCCCGTGGAATGGCAGGAGGACAGGGTCACGCGTGCTGGCTCGGAGTTCTTCACGGGCTGCCTGGAGCGGGGGCCTTTGGCTGAAGGCCCTGTTGGTAACCACAGGAAGACCAGGCGGGCCGCGTAGAGCTTGGGCTCGGCTCTGGAGTGCGCTTCTCAGCGTGAGGCCTGAGGCTCGCTGGGGCCCCCGTCAGAGCCGGGCGCACTGTGCCGCTGGGAGCAGAGCCTTCCTTGGGCTTCGGGCGCGGGCTCCTGAGCAGCCGCTCTCCACTCTCCGTATGGAGGCTCGTGGCAAAAGGGAGGGAGAGCTGTGGGGTCTCGTTGCCTGGGAAGCCCTGCGTGGACTGTGCGGCGTGAGAGGCCACACTGGGGCCCTGAGTACAGAAGGCAGAGCCCAGGGCGACAGCACGCCGGGCCCGGCTTCAGCAGTGCGGCCTCCGGAGGAGCTGTGCGTGTGTGTGCGTGTGCGTGCGTGCGTGCGTGCATGCGTGCGTGTGTGTGTCCTTTCACAGCACAAAAGCAGCATTTCTGCTCTTTGACCGCTGCGTGTGGGTCAGGCACTGTGCCCCTGATTTGCACGCGCTGCCCTACTAATTTGCACAACCGCCCTGGGGGGAGGTGTTATTTAGTCGAGACGAAGAGGCTGAGGCAGGGGAGCGTGAGCTTTTCCCCTCACAGCCCCGGGAAAAAGGCGAGGGAGCAGGTCTGTCTGACCCGAGGGTGGCACCCTGACTGCGGGGCCGCCTGGCTGTGAGGCTCCTGGCCCCAGGCTTCGCCCCTCAGACTCTGATTTGCTTTACAAGGTCACACTGCTGACCCCCTGTCCTTTCCCCCAGGACGCTATGAAAACAGGCTTTTCAAAGTCAGTGCAAAGTGGGAAATAAGCAATTGCTTTTTTTTTTTTTTTTTGAGACAGGGTCTCACTTTGTAGTTCAGGCTGGCCCTGAGCTCACTATGGTGCCCAGGCAAGCCTCGCACTCAGCAATCCTCCTGTCTCTGCCTCCTGAGTGCTGGGATGACAGGCGTGAGCCACCATGCCCAGCATCGTATGTGGTTACCGGGATCGAACTCAGGACTTGGCGCTTGCGAGGCAGGCGCCGGAACCACTGAGCTAAATCTCCAGCCCAGCAATTGCTTTTGCAGACTGAGACCGATGCTGGACTCCACTCAGCGACGACTAGCGGAGCTCGGAGGCCCCACCTGAAACTGGCTGCTGGGTGCAGGTCTGGGCCCTGTTTCCACTGTGCTAGGTGCTGTCTCCTTGCCAGTCAGGGTCTGAGAAGGGCCGACAGTGGTTCTAAAGTGTTTACGGCCTTTTACTGAGATCAAGCTGGGGCTGAACCCAGGAAGACCTGCGTGCTACATCCCCACTCATTTTTTTTTTTTTTTTTTGCTTTTGAGACAGGGTCTCGCTTTGTAGTTCAGGCTGGCCCTGAGCTCACTATGGTGCCCGGGCAAGCTTCGAACTCAGCAATCCTCCTGTCTCTGCCTCCCGAGTGCTGGGATGACAGGCGTGAGCCACCACTTGGGGCATTGTGGTATGCGGTGTTGATTGTTGGTGGGTGTGTCTCCACGCCCAGCATTGTATGTGGTTACTGGGGATCGAACTCAGGACCTTGTGCTTGCGAGGCAGGCGCCGGAACCACTGAGCTAACCCTCTGGCCCCCCACTCATTTTGATTTTTAAAATTTTGAGGCAGGGTCTCACTAGAGTCCAGGATGGGCTCTAATTCACTGTCTTCCCGCTGAGCCTTCCTCATAGCCAGGACTCCAGGCACTGGTCACCATATCTTGCCAAGTGATTCTTTAAAACTAAAATTTCTGTAGAGTATATCCAGACATTGAAGCTCAATATTTCCCTGTGCTTAGACTTTTTCCCATGGAACTAATCTCCCACGGAAGATAGGCTTTTCCATATTTAAGGTTTTAGAGATTAGTTCAGGTATCATCTTAGGTACTCTTACATTTTTTGAAAGACAACTAGTTTGTTGAGGGGGAGAAATCTCTTTTCTCGCTTCACATTTCTCAAAACTGGAGACCAGCGCGGGGTTCCCGCTCAGGTGGCTCTCAGGAGGGGAGCGAGTCCTCATCCGGCTAAGCGGGGAGGCGCCCACCCGGCAGCCATGTCTCCTCCCTGCCTCTACGGGATCCGCCTGCTTCCGGGGATCTCCCTTCATAGTTCTTCCATGGGAAAACACACATGAACAGCTCTGAATTAACATATAACTCAGGGTTAATGACAAGTCCTAATTTAAATGGTAACGAAGGTTCATTTCTTTCTTAGGGTCACACAGAATAAAGGCACATATGTAAGCCTGGTGTCTTTCATTCTGTGAAGTAGGGGGCCTGCTTTGGTCCTGGGTCAACGACAGAGCTTGAGAGTGGGCGCAGACCGGAGCGGACCCCGCGGGTTCTCCAGGGACAAAGCTGGGATCCCTGCTCGACCCGGCTGCCTTCAGCTGGTTCTGGACTCGACAGAGAGGGGGAAACGCTGCCTACTAAACGCGCAGTCCTCTACATCCTGCGCCCGGGCTCAGGCACGTGGACGGCAGGCGCGGAGTGGGGCACAGACTGGGCAGGAAGAGCAGGCAGGGCGGACATAGCTTGGGGAGTGAGACCTGGGTGATCTGTGGGTTCATTTGACTCACCAGAACTAGAAGTGGGATCACATTTTTTTTGTTTTGCACTTTGGTAGGTGGCACCTTTCTATAGCACGCCATATGGCTGCAGCGCATGTTTTATTATTGTACAGTGGTGGGCGGAATGAGGCCCCAGGCCCTGTCCCATCGGCCGGGTGGGATTTTGACTTTGACGCGTCCCGGAGCACGTGAACTGTGCCCCAGTAAGGTGGGAAAGGGTTATCCCAGCAAGGCGGCGTGCGCCATGCCCTAGAGAAGCCTGCCCATCCCGGTGGCCTCGGTCCACATCCCTGGCGTAAGGAGGTGCCCGGAGGGTATGCCAGGCCAGGAAGACCCTGAGAGCCTCTGGGCACAGTGTGGCCTCACATTGCAGGTGACGCTGAGTGGGGATTTGTCCTTTTGGGACTTGGAAGAAGTTGCAATATTTGTTGCTTTTAAATAGCAAAGCAGTTGAAATTAGCATGTTCTCCTGAACACAGTGAAGTCTGGTCTGCTCAGTCTGTGCCAGGCCCGTGTAGGCAGTGGTAGACCAGCTGCCCCACATTCTGCTATTCTAATGTTGCGTCACCTGCTCTCAGAGCCGGGGGAGGAGCGGGGAAGGAATGCGCCAGGGGGCCTCATGAGGGCTTGAGATGGGTTAAGCAGGGAAGTATTAGCTACGGACCCCAATTTAGCCACGCAGATTATGCGTTTACCAGAGAGCTGTGTGTGAGGGGGTTCCCACAAACAAATGCCCAAAAGAACGGAAGCATTTCTTATGGGCAGGAGGTGATACCCTGTTGGGGGGGTACAGACAGATGAAAATGGAGCTGTTGCAAACCCACAGTCTAAGCAGGAAGTTAGAAAGAACCATACTTTTCAGCTCTAGAAATCAAGTTACTTCTGCCAGTCGCAAAGGAATGAGAGGAATTCGGTAAAAACAAAATGCAGGAAAACTGCTGAGTAAGCTGCAGAGTTGCTTATTGGAAAAATGGATATTTTAGGCAAGAGGCTAGACAAGTACTTTGTTTTATATCGGACAGATCATACAAAATACTGGGCAGATATAAAAGGGGAAAAGCTGAACCGTGTCCAGTTGCTCCAGAGGGCAGATGGAAAAGAGCAGGACTGGGTTAGTCCCTTCGGAGCTAGAAGGCGTGGCTGAAACAATTCTGACAGACACAGCAAGTCGGGGCCTCAGACAGGACTGTCTTTCTGCCGGGAAGAAACGGCGTCTGGGCCGCTCAGAGTTGTGCCCCGAGAGCCGGTCCCGGCGCTGGGGAGACCGCGCGGGCCTCTCGCGGTGGAGCCGTGGGCGCGCGCGGGGCGCAGGGGCGAGGGGCGCGGGGCGCGGGGGCGCGGGGGCGCGGGGCGCGGGGGCGCAGGGGCGCGGGGCGCGGGGCGCGGGGCGCGGGGCGCGGGGGCGCGGGGCGCGGGGGCGCGGGGCGCGGGGCGCGGGGGCGCGGGGCGCAGGGGCGCAGGGGCGCTGGGACCCCGGCCGGGCCGCGCCCAGGGGCCTCTGAGGCCGCTTGATCCGTCGTGGATTGAAAGGCAATGAGCCGTGATTTCCGGAGAAGCCCTGCGAAGCGCCTTCCCACCTCAGCCCGACAAGAGGGAAATGCCCCAAGAACCACGGGACGCATTTCGGCCTTGAGGGGAAGAAAGAGGCCAAAGGCACTTCTTTTGAATTAAGACTTGTTTAGCCTCCTTAAAAAAACCCAATGCTTGTAATGAGTTATTAAACTTGATTTTTGTATAAGTCGATTAACAGATTAAACTACTTATATTTTCAGTGAGATTATAGGGTATTATAATTCCTTTTCAAATAATTCTTTGAATAAAGTCAAGGTATTAAACACTCTTTAGTCTTAATTTTCCCCCTCGATATTATATGTGATTTTGATCTTTCAACTTTTGTGTTTTTCTAATATTTAGGACATTTTTTCAATATGAGGATTTAAGAATCCATATATGTGTGTGTGTGTGTGTGTGTATATATATATCTCAATATCATCATCATCTCTGTCTGTACACACACACACACATACATATACATATACATATATATATATATAAAATTTATCCCTGACTGCATATAATTTGAAGTACCAATTTTTTTTTTTTTTTGAGACAGGGTCTCACTTTGTAGTTCAGGCTGACTCCGAGCTCACTATGTAGCTCAGGCAAGCCTCGAACTCAGCAATCCTCCTGTCTCTGCCTCCCGAGTGCTGGGATTACAGGCGTGAGCCACCACGCCCGGCCCAATTTTTTTTTTTTTGAGACAGGGTTTTGCTTTGTAGTTCAGGCTGGCCCTGAGCTCACTATGGAGCCCAGGCGAGCCTCGAACTCAGCAATCCTCCTGCCTCTGCCTCCTGAGTGCTGGGATGACAGGCGTGAGCCACCACGCCTGGCACTGTGGTGTGTGGTACTGTTTATTGGTGGGCGTGAGTCACCACACCCGATGTTGTTGTATATGGTTAACCAGGGATGGGACCAGGGACCTTGTGCTTGCCAGGCAGGCGCTGAGACCACTCAGCTAAATCTCCAGCCGTGCTTTTTTATTTACTGTATTCTTGGTTGTCAGTTCTTTTACATCGGCACTTTGCATATATCAAACAGGCTTTCTGGCCTTCAAGGCTATGAAAACACTCACTGATAATCTTATGAGGGTTCCCTCGTACGTGGCAAGTCACCTTTCTTTATAATATTTTCTCTTTGTCTTCTTTTGACAGTTTGCTATTAATGTGTCTTGGTGTGGATCTTTTAAATTATTCCAATTTGGTGTGTTCTGGGCTTCTTGGACCTGGATATTTTCCTCATTCAAAGTTTGGAATATACAGCCATTATTTTCTTAAGCCTATTCTGGTACTTTCTTTCTTTAAAAAATTTTCTCTTTGCCTTCTTTTGACAATTTTCTATTAATATGTCCTGGTGTGGATCAGTTAGATTATTCTAATTTGGTGTTTTTTGGAAGACATTTTAGTCTCTGGGGTGAGAGGATATTCAGTGAAGGATCGTTTATACTCGTTTGGGGCGTCTGGAGACATTCACGAAGTTACCCTTCTCCCACCGCGACTAACCCTGTCTGGACCTCGGATAGGCCTTGTTCTCTCTGTCAGGAAAAAATCCCTGCTCTGTGCATCGAGTCAGGGTTTCCTGTGCTCTACATGTGATTTTCAGCTTTTTTCCATTTTCCAGAATTTTGTTGAAATTTCTTAAGTATTGGGGAACCAATGCTATTTTTATCCTTTATCACTTTAATAGATCTATGAATGCAGATGAAATTAATAAAAGTATTCCATTTTCCATTTTGCTTTATCAGGCATTTTACAGTTTTAAATGATATGTTGATTCCACTTAGTATAAGAGAGAAACATGTACAACATATGAAGTCCTAGCTACCATTTTAGCAGAGAATGATGAATTTTCAAGTCTTTACTTGGGACTCTATTCTTTATCTATTAAAATCAATATTTAAAAGTGTTTATATTTCTTTGTAGTCTTAGTATATGCTATACAAATTACATTTGGGACTGATAAAGGCTTCAGGCATGTTAGGATTTAGTAGGTTGCCTGAAACTGAACCTAGCAGTTTTTCAAACAAAGAAAATAATGCATTCACCGGCCGGAGATTTGGCTCAGTGGTTCCAGCACCTGCCTCGCAAGTGCAAGGTCCCTGGTTCAATCCCCGGTAACCACATACAGTACTGGGTGTGGTATGCCCACTGGCAGTTAGTACCTCATACCACAGATGCCGGGCTTGGTGGCTCAAGTCTGTAATCCTAGCACTTGGGAGGCAGAGGCGGGAGGATTGCTGAGTTCAAAGCTTGTCTGGGCTACATAGTGAGCTCAGGGCCAGCCTGGACTACAAAGCGAGACCCTGTCTCAAAAAAAAAAAAAAAAAAAAAAAAAGAAAATGATACATTCAAATTTGCAAATAAATTTTCAGAGTGAAGACTGTCTGGTAAAGCCATTGCTTACACTGGCAGCTGATGAGTTGTAGAGCTATCTTTCATGAAAAGTGATTTCTATAACAGCATGTCTAGGAAGAATCAAATTTCTTTTATTTACTATGGGGTACTTTGGCATTTAGAACTCATTATTAATTCATAAAAATTATGTAATACCAGTATTTAAACCACTTGAAATATTAGCCATTTATATATAAATAACCTGAACTTTCAAACTGAGCTACATATTTAAAGTGGTTCGCATAGAACTGCTGTTGGTAAGACTCACTGAGTCCTATCTTAGAGTTATTTCTTCTTTGACTTCTTATGTATCAAGTGGAGGTAAAGTTGGAAAACAGCTTCTGGATCTTTTCGGGTATGAGTGTCTCTGGAAAGGCAATTATACCCTGGAGCATCCGGGCTCGTAGGCCTTAAATTGCCAGTTTTGCTACTTGAGCTGCTTTATTCTGCTCATGTCAGTCTTCAACACACAGACAGACCACTGTACAGGTACCGAGGTCTACATATTTAACTACAGTTTAAATTACTACTCATTAAAATCAAAAACATATTTCTATACAAGTTTAATTTATTATTATTTTTGTTTTTCTTTACTTGGTATTCAGAAAGTTTCTCTAAAGATCTACCCGTTTTTATGACTATATCTTATAGGAAGTAGTTAAAACTATAAGATTTAAACTATAAAAGTTTAAGAACAACATTAATGTTTACCTGTTGGTACAAATCCTAGAATAAAACATTGTTATACTTGAGTTGTAAATCAAGGTGGGAAGGAAAGAAGGTAAACATATTTCTGAAATAATTCTAAGTCTTCTGAGGCCATTTATATAATTTAAAAGTTAATCAAATAGTTTCGTTTTGTGAAAAATGCTGGGCATACAAGAAAAAAATCTGTTGGCTTCTCTTCACTTTTTCCTATAACCTGTTATAGTTCACTATTAGCATCATTTTTTTTTTTTTTTTGAGACAGGGTCTCGCTTTGTAGTTCAGGCTGGCTCTGAGCTCACTATGGAGCCCAGGCAAGCCTCGAACTCAGCAATCCTCCTGCCTCTGCCTCCCGAGTGCTGGGATGACAGGCGTGAGCCGCCACGCCCGGCTAGCATCATTTTTATTTCCAGGTCTTTAGGCACGTACAAATACATATGTGTCCTCTTTGTAGAAGATGGAGTTGCCAACACACACAGTGTTCTAGTTTTCTTTTTTTCATGTTATATGAGCGCTTTGAGTTAATTCTCATTTCTCCCATATCCCCAAGCCACTGTACAATCCCCACCCCATATACACAAGCTTTGTTTCCCCTTTTTTACCATCAGTTTTTTCTTTTCTCCCGTTACTTATTTGATGTATCTTGGCTATCTTGCGTTAGTAAAGGTCTTTCTGTTTTTGGCAGCTACAATATATTGGGGTAAAACTGACGCAGAGTAAATCACACGAGCGGAAGCACACGCTGGGCCCGTTGTGACGCACGGACACTCCTGTGAAGTCAGAGCCGCAGCGCCACACTGAAAGTCTCCATCACCCTGGGCTTCTTTTGGAGTGAGTTTGCCCTTCCGTGTTTCCGGGCCGTGGTGGACGTGGCCTTGGCAATTCCCGAGGTGTCCTCCAGGCACCCTTTGCTTGTGCTGATGCAAAGCACTTGGCTTAACTGTACTGTTTTGGCTGAGACTCTACATGTGCTCCTTTTCTGTCCAATCACGGATTTTTAAAATCTTTATTCTCTGCTTCAGTTCCCACTGTAAACTTAGCTAAATTCATTGGTGGTATCAGTGCCACAGCCTGGACACCAGGCAGGCCTCAGCATCCCTGCCCCCAAGAAACTAGCTGTCACCTTTCGACTCAGCTTCCCACAAAGCACTGGGGCCAGACCACGTGCCTTCAGGTTCCCGGCCACAAGCTTGGGAATCTATTTCTACTGAATCCAATTCTCAGTCGACTCTTCATTTCCACTCGAATCCCCCCGGCCTGAGCTTTACGGTCCGTGCTTCTCTGCGGCTCTCTGTCCTCTGAAAGCTCACGCACCCTTCCACGGAGCTGTCCTGTGGCCTCCTAGGAGAGCTGCCCCCCCACGCTTTGTCCAAGCCCCGCCGACAGTCCGGCTCCAGAGGGTTTTCTCCACCGTCAGCTACGGTCACAGCCACAGCCTGACTCTCAGTTTCAGCTTTTTGTGTACACTCTGAAAAACCGTATCTTTTCAGACAAGTTCTTGCTAAATTGCTCAGGCTGCGCTCCTAACGACAGTCCTCCTGTCTCAGCTTCCCAAAGTGCTGGGATTCCAGGCATATGGTTTTGTATGCTATCTACTTCTCTGGTTTGTTTTTTTTTTTGGTGGGGTGTTTCTTTAGATAATACAATATACACAAGAACTTTAACATATACTATGTTAAAATCTTATCAGTTCATATGTGATGAAAACTGCTAATGATATATTTTCAAATGTTAGATATTTTACTTTTAACTTTTCTATAAACATAGCTCTTATTATTACTGTTAATGTAAATGGCTGGTTTTCTGTAGGGCAGTAGTTGGAAACCTCAGATATTTACTGACCTGTGGACTCATTCTGGTGCTAACCCTTTCGTGTGGTGGTGGGTTTTGATTATCTAGTGTCATTTCCTTTAACAAGGGGCTTTGTTTTTTCAGGGACGTTTTTATAGTGGAGATTAATTATTTCATATTTTTACTCTGTAAAAATGATTTCATGAGCTACATTTTTTTTTGCTTTTGAGACAGGGTCTCGCTTTGTAGTTCAGGCTGGCCCTGAGCTCACTATGGAGCCCAGGCAAGCCGCCGCGAACTCAGCAATCCTCCTGTCTCTGTCTCCCGAGTGCTGGGATTACAGGCGTGAGCCACCAGGTCCGGCATTGTGGTATGCGGTGTTGATTGTTGGTGGGCGTGTCTCCATGCCCAGCATTCTATGTGGTTACCGGGGATCGAACTCAGGACCTTGCGCTTGCGAGGCAGGCGCCGGAACCACTGAGCTAACCCTCCGGCCCCATGAGCTACATTTTTCATGGTGAACCTGACACGATGTGTCGTGAGTCTCTTGATTCCTGTGGGCTTCTCAGATGTGATTTAATGAACAGAAAAAGGTGCAACTATGTGGAATTCTAGAACCAAATCAATTCAAACTTTTTCTGACTTCAAAGTTTTGAAATGCATAAGGAAATTCAGATGTGTACAAAGATATCTTATCAGGGTGTACACTGAAGCTTTATTTTTAGCAGGAAAAAATAGAAATAAACAAAGCTATTTATTGAATGGCAGCAGATTCGTGGAATGGTGAAATGACACATGGCTATTAAAGCTTACATTGCAGAATACCTCCGTAGAGCAGAGAAAATGCTATGGAGGCTGTAGCATGATGTAATAACTTAAAACTACATTGATTTTGTTTACATGGATAAAACACACATCAAATATTTTTAATTGAGTTCTTTATTGGTACAATTTATATACATCCCCCAATCACAT
>PVIC010004381.1:0-31347 GCA_004025085.1 Thryonomys swinderianus
TTTTTTTTTTTGAGACAGGGTCTCGCTTTGTAGTTCAGGCTGGCCCTCAGCTCACTATGTAGCCCAGGCAAACCTTGAACTCAGCAATCCTCCTGTCTCTGCCTCCTGAGTGGTGGGATTACAGGCGTGAGCCACCACACCCAGCATTGTGGTATGTGATATTGATGGCCGGTGGGTGTGAGTCACCATGCCCAGCATTGTATGTGGTTACCGGGATCAAACTCAGAACCTTGCGCTTGCTAGGCAGGTGGTGGAACCACTGAGCTGAATCTCCAGCCCCCATGAAAGAATTATTTTATTTGCTGCTATTTTATTTTTTCAGCAATAAGGTTGTTCATAGCTATAAACCTAGTACTTATATTATTTGTTATATTATGTTATGTTGTTAATTCTCTTTCTACAAGTGAATATTGCTGCCACCAGATAAAGAATTATTTCCTCCTAATGCATTTTTATATTTCTGGAGCTTATTTCTCTTCTTTTTCCTATCATTTTTTTTTTTTTTTGCATGCAGGACTTTCTGGTATCATAGCTGAAATCCTGCTTACATCAAAGAGAATAGGAAGCATGGAGATTTAGCAGCCCTGAAAACTCAACTAGATTTTTTTTAGTTTTTTTTTTTTTAAAGCATGTATTAGGGATTGAACTCATGACCTTGTGCTTGCAGGGCAGGTATCTGAACCAGTGAGCTATATCCCTCGATGAAAACTCAACTAGAGATGGACCCGAGTTCAAGGAAAGTTAGCTCTGGGGAGTTAAATGAGGTGTGGTCCTCTAAATTTCTGGTTTAGTCTCCAGGTACGTGTGTGCAGCACTTATTTCAAGGAAGAAATGTTTAAAAATATGTGATAGAACAAAGATTATGTATTTAGGGGGTGGGGAGTTGTGGGGTGGGTAGGGGAAATGGGAAAAAATGAGAATTAAATTGTATAATATAGTGGTACAAATTCCCAACATTGAATGTGATCATGATGTGTATACACAATGTACCAATAAAGATTTTTTAAAAATATGTAATAGAGAAAAGATACAGTATTTACACATTTGTGACCTATTTATTTCGCTTATGAAGATATAAATGAACACTAGAGTGTATGATAGATACTGTGAAATGCAAAATATTCAAATGGTAGAGTGGGGTAGGTGTATATAATGTGGGGGAAAATGTGATGGTTAAAAATCAAAAAAAGGAAACAAAGCCTATCTATATAAGTGGATGGGGGGTTGTAGGGTGGGCAGGGAAATGGGATAAAAGGAGAAATGAGTTGTGTTGTATACTGGTACAAATCTTCAATGTCGATTATGACCATGATGAGTGTAGAAAATGTACCATTAGGATCAATTTATTTAAAAAATGTGATAGAAAGTATTTTCAATGTGAAACCAAGAATAGGCTGAAAAACAGAAATAATTCAGTATTATTAAAACAATTAGCTATATTTTCCTACCAAATGTAGAAATGTTAAGGTTTTTAAATATTCCCTATTACTGAGCATTTGGAGAGGTAGATACTCATAAGAGCATACTGTCATGTATGTGTACCTACATGTCATACACGTATGTATATAGTATCTTCATAATTTTACAACGTGCATTTTGTTTGAAGTCCGAAATTCTACCTGTACGTGCCCATCCTAGAGTAATCCTGGTATGTGAGCCCAAAGAAGAACAGAGACGGCACTTGCTGCAGCACTAATTTTAATAGCAAACAGTCTAAATAATCAAGAGGTTAATGGCTTATAAAGGATCATTTAGTAGGATGCGAACAACTAGGCGGCACTACAAAGGCCGAGGACCTCACTCTGTGCCAAAAGGAAAGGAGTTTTTTGGGGGGTCCTAGGGATTGAACCCAGGCCCTTCCCACTGAGCCACCTTAGTAGACCTTTTTTTAAAAAATTGAGTTTATTGGTACATTTTACATATATATTATGATCATGTCCAACATTAAAAATTTGTACCTGTACATGACATATCTTGATTCTCATTTCTTCCCTTTCCCCGGCCCACCCTACCACTTCCCAATCCTCCATATATACAGCTTTGTTTCCATTTTTTATTTTACTATCAATTTTTTTCTTTCCTGTCTTTATTTTCCCCTATCCCCCTTTCCTTTTCCTCTTTGAACATTTTCTTCCTATTTCATGATACCTATCATACAACTGGACCTCATTTACACCTTTGGTTTCTCATACTAGAGAAATGATATGACATTTACACATCTGTGTCTTATTTATTTCACTTATGAGTATATCCTCGAGGTACATCCATTTGACTATAAATAACTCAAATTTATCATTTTTATGACAGAGTAATACTCCATTTTATTTTTAAAAACCTTCTTTATTCAGTCTTTGGCTGATGGGCATTTGGGCTGTTTCCAAGATTTAGCGATTACAAACTGAGCTGCTATAAACATTGGTGTACATATGTCTCTGTGATATGATTCTTCTAATTCCTTCATGCATATACCTAGCGGGGAAATAAAATAGCAGGTTCAAATGGACACTCTAATCCTACTTTTTTGAGGAATCTCCACACTGATTTCCATACTGGCTGCACTAATTTACATTCCTACCAACAGTGGAGAAGGGTTTCCTTTCTCTTCATAGCCCTGCTAGCATTTGTTTTTGGTTGATTTTTTTTCTTACTCTAAGGTGTCCTTTAAACAACAATTTTGTTTACATGGTTACCTAGTATAATTTCCTTATACAACAAGGATGTGTTATTCCTGGAAAGAATTCTTAAAATTTAGTTTTCAATTTTTTTTATAAATTGAATTGTTTATTGGTACAATTTATATACATCTCAAAATCATGTATAACATTGGGGAATTTGTACCAGTATATGACACAAGTTAATTCTCATTTTTACCCATATCCCTACCCACCCACACCTCCCACCCCCTTTATACATGCTCTTTTATTTTCTTTCTGTATCATATTTATTCCTTCCCCTCATCACATTCTAGTTTTCAATTTTTAATTCTCCTTTACTTAGCTATTGAATACATGCCTTCCCATCTGTATTTTAGTTGTTGACAATGAGTTAATCCTTTTAGCATAAATATTTCTGTACTTTTGTAATAAAGATTATCATAAGCTCTTTAATAAACAGTATTGTCCAAATCTAGCTCCTTCTTTCTCTCTCCCTCCTTCCCCTCTGTGTATTAATGGGGACTCAGTCTAGCACTTCTACACTCAGCTACTTTCCTAACCCTTTTGACTTTTTTGAGACAGGGTCTCAGTAAGTTGACCAGGTAGGACTCAAACTTGTGATTCTTCTGCTCTTGATTAATTTTTTTTTTTTTGAGACAGGGTCTTGCTTTGTAGTTCAGGCTGGTTCTGAGCTCACTATGGAGCCCAGGCAAGCCTCAAACTCAGCAATCCTCCTGCTTCTGCCTCCAGAGTGCTGGGATTACAGGCATGAGCCACCACGCCCGGCTGCTCTTGATTAATTTTAATCAAGTGTAGTCACATTGTGAGTGACTATTGTATTGTGCAGTGCATGCACAGACCTTCATAGCATAATAACAGGGTTATTTTCTACTTTCCAGCTCCATTTTAGGTGAGTCTGGCTGGGCTAATTAAGGAAATAGAAATAACACCTGTGATACTTGCTGCCAACCCAAATACAAACTATCATAACTGTGTTTAGTCTTCTCTATCTACCTAATTTTAAAAACCTGCTTCTGAATTCTTTGTTTCTATTTAACAATTCTTCTTTGTTGCCTTCTTCACAGTTCCAGTTAGGCTATTTCCAGGGATGAGAGTGGTTAGGTTGTCAGAAGCTCCTAATCTGCCTTTTGCCTCCAGAACTATTTTTGCCTATTCCATTTTAGCTCCTATGTTTGTTATTTTACTCTCAAGCTATTCCAAGAAGCACCTGAATTAACCCCACAACCTATTGTAAGAGTCCAAGAAACCATACAATATAATTAGACATTAGTACTTGCTGATGTAAATGCCCCAGGACTTCTTAAACACTAGTTGTAAATCTCTATTTGTTGAAATTAGACCTATTAATATGAAAAAATGATAGTAAATTAGAAATTTGTAAAGAATATAAAAATTCATCAGTGTTCACCATACTCAGGGATAAAATTTTCCTTCAGTCAGTACAGACAGAACAACTGTTTTTCTGGCTACAACATACGTGGATGAAGGGACGGTCTTTCATGGGCTCAGAGGTGAGCACAGGAGAACCTTCCATTTCTTTCACTCCAGAAGTACAAGTCACTTGTGATTTATTTTCTCAACTCTCTGAGCTGAGTTCACTTGCTGGTCAACCACTTCTGCATTTAAACTCGTCAGACCTGTCCCCAGTGGCTTCAGCTGTCCCCGTGGTCACAGCCATCATGGGCCCGGGCTGTCTTGCTTCTTTTGCCACCTGGCAGGCAAAGCTTATTTCAAAGACCTCAGCTTAAGATGAGATTTCAAACTGAACCTCAGTGAACAATGTACCTTAGTCTTTCCACAACCCAGGGGGAAGAAAGAGAAAAATAATCAAGAGGGATAAGAAAGGAAGAAGAAGAATGGGGAAGACAAGAAGGATGAGCAAGAAGAAAAGTACAGGAGGTTAAAAATGAGAATTAACTTGTGCCAGATCCTGGTACAAATTCCCCAATGTTGAGTGCGATTGTGAGCTGTATATGAAATGTACCATAAAGAATTCAATTAAAAAAAAAGAAAAGTACAGGAATCATCTTGGGTCCTTGCTACTTGACTATATATTCTATCTAACACTCACACATAAAGAAAAGTTTTTCTTCTCTTTATCCTAAGTACCTATTTTCTGTGACTCAATTTTCAATGAGGAGAATAAATTGGTAGTTATGGTATAAGAACAATGATCTTTACTTTTTTCTACATCTTTTCCAATAGATTTTTAAAATATTTATTGATACATTATATATACACATCATGATAAACTCAACATTGAGCATTTGTACCAGTATATGACACGATTTAATTCTCATTTTTTCCCATTCCCCTAACCACCCCACAAACCCCAGCCTCCTAAATATATGTTTGTTTCCTTTTTTCATTAACACCACATTTTTTCTCTACCCCTCATTACTCACCCCTCCACCACTTTTCTCTTTGAATATTTTCTATTTCACAATATCCATTGTAGAACTCATTAACATTTTAAGTTTCTCATACAGAGAAAAGATATGATATTTACACATCTGTGACCTATTTATTTCACTTATGAGTATATCCTGAAGGTACACCCATTTGAGTATAAATGAATCAAACTTATCATTCTTTAAAGCAGAGTAATACTTCTAGCCACCATGCTAAAGTCATTTCCCATGTTGTTTCATGTGTTTTTAAGAAACACTTCGTTTTACTCTATCGGTGATATATTTGTCTGTCAGCGTTAAAAACCTTTCTCATTTTTAATTCACATTTAGCTTATTGTTCTGAATAATCTTTGCATTTCTTTTATGTACAATTGCTATCTAAAGTATTTATATTTTCTAGAATCTAAAATCTCAAGTGGTTCTAAACATATGAATTGTTATCATTCAGAATAACATCCAGCTTGTTCTCCTTAGACCCACAGATTTTTCCAAGCTAGAAATGGCTGTATGACTTGTGAGAGCCAATATAAAATGAATATGGAAGACTTCCTATTAAAATTATGGGGGCCAGAGATTTAGCTCAGTGGTTCCAGCGCCTGACTTGCAAACTCAAGGCCCTGAGTTTGATCCTGGTAACCACATACAATGCTGGGCGTGGTGACTCACACCCACCAGCAAACAATACCACATACCACAGTGCTGGGCGTGGTGGCTCATGCCTGTAATCCCAGCACTCGGGAGGCAGAGACAGGAGGATTGCTGAGTTCCAGGCTTGCCTGGGCTCCATAGTGAGCTCAGAGCCAGCCTGAACTACAAAGCAAGACCCTGTCTCAAAAAAAACAATTATCATGGGGCCAGAGATTTAGTTCAGTGGTTCTGGCACCTGCAAGTGAGCACAAAGTCCCTGTTTCAATCCCTTGTAACCACATAGAACAATACTGGGCCTGGTAACTCATGGCCACCAGCAATCAGTACTACACACCACAGTGCTGGGTGTGGCTCAGGTTTGTAATCCCAGCACTTGGGAGGCAGAGGCAGGAGGATTGCTGAGTTCCAGGCTTGCCTGGGCTCCATAGTGAGCTCAGGGCCAGCCTGAATTACAAAGCAAGACCCTGTGTCAAAAAAAAATTATCATCACTTTCAGAGCTCAGGTTGTTGTTCAGTGGCAGAATGCATGTTTCACAGACCCAAGTTCTTGTATTCAGCTCCAGCACCCCCAACTATATTATGAATTTCAAGGCAAAGACAGCAGAACATTGCATGAAACCAAGTGTGGACTTTTTCTGTGGGAAGCCTCGGATGATTGCACACGGACACACCCATGATGCAGACCCTGTTTCTTACTTTATCAGATCACACTGTGACTGAGGATAGTACCCTTGAAGCAAAATTACATATTTGAGCATCTACCCCACTTCTTCTCTTGATTCTTCTACTTTTTTTTTGTTTTGTTTTTTTGAGACAGGGTCTTGCTTTGTAGTTCAGGCTGGCCCTGAGCTCACTATGGTGCCCAGGCAAGCCGCCGCAAACTCAGCAATCCTCCTGTCTCTGCCTCCCAAGTGCTGGGATTACAGGCGTGAGCCACCACGTCCGGCATAGTTGTATGCGGTGCTGATTGTTGGTGGGCATGTCTCCACGCCCAGCATTATATGTGGTTACCGGGGATTGAACTCAGGTCCTTGCGCTTGCAAGGCAGGCGCCGGAACCACTGAGCTAACCCTCCAGCCTGATTCTTCTACTTTTTTGGAAGAAAACAAAATGTTATGGATTGAGTCTTACTTCTTTTAGAACCCATCTGTGTTAGGAGAACTAAGGATCTTGTTCGAGAAACACCAAGAATTTTGAGTAGATGTGGTATATGACTCTGTGTGTGCTGGGCAGGTCATTTTGGAAGCCGAGGATAAAGGATGAACAGGGATTTGAGGAATAGATTCAAAGTTAAGATTAAAAAAAAAGCTGATGACAGAATACGTAGAGAACAAGATAGCAAGAAATAAAGAATTGTCTGGTTTTGAGGAGACTCACTGGCTTTAGTGATAGACACTGAGGTAAAGGAAGCAGGCTTGGAGGGAGGCTCGACACCTTTGCAGGAATGTTTCGCTTGAATTGCCATTAGGAACTAGATTGTGATAATTTCTTGATGTTTAAGAGATGCACATGTGGTAGGTAGTTCAAGGTAGAGCACATGCCCAGCATGCACAAGGCTCTGGGTTTAATCCCCAGCGCTACAAACACAGACAAGATGGAATACATCACAGGGTGGTGCTGGTGGGATGAATAGAGCAGCACCAGCACTTGGCTGATTTACCGTCCGATCCGTGCCTTACTCCTCTCCCTCTGCTTTGTCACAGACAAGTTGGCAACTTTTCAGGCTCTTCCTCCCGGCTGCCCTCTCAGTGGTCGCAGGCTGGGCTTCAAAAAAGAGAGACGCTGGTGGGAGACTGAAGATAGTAGGGCAGAACCCATGGACCTTCTTGTCCTCTTATCTCCTCCCAGCTCTGCTTCTCCCACATAGACCTGTAGCACAAGCCCACAGGTTACAGGACCATCTAAATCTGGAAGCCCCACCTCTTCCTTCTAGCCTTCCAGCCCAGGAGGGTAATAGCCTTTGACCTTACTAATTGCTATGTTGCCTCAACAGATCACTGTTTCTTCTCTCAGCTCTTCCATTATCTACAGGGATATAATTCCTCATATTTTTAAGCATTTTGGTTTTCCTATTTGGATCCTGTCCAAAATAGAAATCAATAACCTTTCATAGTGTTCGCTGGAATACTTGAATGTGCCTTGAGATCACAGAGGACTGAAAATTGCCACTGAGCTCAACTAGGTGGTGGTGTCGACAGGAGGACGAAAGCCGGGTTGCAGTGTAGTTTTCTCAGTGTCTGGGAACTGAGGAAGTAATGAGTGAATATTTCAGATTTTTTCATTTCTAGAAGTGTAACCAAGGAAGAAGACAGGGTGAAGGGAAAATATTTTTGAAGATAGAAAAAACTTAGAGATTATGAACATAAATAGAAATAAGAATTGAGAGGGAAGGCCGGAGATTTAGCTCAGTGGTTCTGGTGCCTGCCTTGCAAGCAAGGGCAAGGTCCCAAATTCAGTCCCAGTAACCACATGCAACAATACCAGGCATGGTGACTCATACTCACCGCCAATCAGTACCACACACCACAGTGCTGGGTGTGGTGGCTCACGCCTGTAATTCCAGCACTCAGGAGGCAGAGGCAGGAGGATTTCTGAGTTTGAGGTTTGCCTGGGCTCCATAGTGAGCTCAGGGCCAGCCTGAACTACAAAGTGAAACCCTGTCTCAAAAAAAAAAAAAAAAAAAGAATTGAGAGGGATAAGTGAAGATCACCAAAGGCAGTAGGTTCACAATCCACAAATGAAATGTCTTTGCATAGACAAAGAGATATTTATCTCCTGCAGGAGAAAGGGCCTCTACACGGATGCAGATGCTGGTAGTGTTGTGTGCCACAGGGTCAGAGAGCACCGCCAACTAACCAAGGGTTCGTCTGCTCAAGCTAGATGGAGATCACCAAAGTGGCATGACATCTGACAAGATCCAAGGAAGTCGCCGAGAGATAAGGTGGGGAGTCTGGTGTGACTATCCCACACCACAAAACAGGTTTGACAACTGTCATTACAAAGGAAGAACTTCAGGATTTTTCAGTGAAAGGTAAAGGCAGATTTATTTGATAGAGTTAGGTAGTAAGAAAAAGTAGAGAAAATAGAGAAGAGGCTTTATCTCTAATAATTAAGACTAAAGAAGAGGTCCAGATTCATGGTTTCACTCTGGCTGGTCACTTTGCATTGGGTCATAAGTATGGCCTCATATTTTAAGGGGTTTCCTCCCCATAGGATGAGAATTATGGTTGTTCTCACCCTTGCAGACATCTGGCACTTCATTGCTGTGTAACTGGTCCTTGTAATAAGAGAAGGGAGATAAAAGGAGGGTGCATTTAATACATTTTTAGAAGAAAGGATAGAGTAAAAAGATGGCTTCATCTTTAGTGAGTAAGAGATCATGGGTTAAGGCCCGAGAATCCATGTACCCTGTCCCGTGAGGAGTCCCCTCCTATTTCAACTGGAACTTGGTTTAGTCTAAACCCAAGGGCTTCTGTTTTCTCTGTGAATATCACCATATGCTGCTGAGTTGGGGAGCAGTGGAAATTGGCAGTGACCCTGAATGGAAGGAAGTAGCAGAACAAGTCTAGGCCAAGGCACGGCATGATGAAAAAGCAGCTGACACTGGTTCCCACAGGTGAGGTTTCCACTGCAGAGTGCAATCATCTTCAGTTTCTCTCAGAGTGAAGAAAGCAGAGGCACTGACTACAGAGTTGAATTGAAGCTACAATCCAGGTACAATCCAAACTGTACCTGCTCTGGCCATGCCACAGGTCTTCCAAAGCAGAAGATTTGTGGGTAAAGGGTTGGGAGACAGAAATTTGGTTCTAGAGGGTCTCCAAGTGATTCTAATAAATACAAATCAGAGAGCAGCTGCTATAGCAGGATAACGAACCCTTCAGAGCTTTCAATAACAAGCAGCTGGCTGCACTGTGCATGCCTTAGACTTCCTTCACGGTTCTAGACCTTTGTGATGTGAAGTGTGGTCTGCAACCCAGCAGTGTCAGACTCACACAGGACTTCTTAGAAATACAAGACTCAGCTTCCCCCACCCCACTTAGAATCTGGAGTCTAACAAGATCTCCAGATGGTTGCTGACTCATTCTCCCCAGCGTTATTCGTACATAGCCAGTGGATTCTCCAGGACCTAAATGAGAGGATAACTTCTAATAGAGTGAGTTCAGGTTGAATTTAGATGGCAGGAGATACGTTGCATTTGAAGGCTGAGCACACTAACACTTTTCCAGTGATGCCATGTTGTTCGCCATACCTGCTGTCTCTTTCCATGGAATATACTTGGGAGCAAACTTCAAGCATACAACACAGGTCAAAATGCAGCCCTGAAGGCCTGTCCTTCAGTAAAATTTGAGTGGCTATTTGGACCCTAAGCTGTTCAGTGGACCTTGAAATGCTCAGATTGTTGCCCTGCTTCTATGTCCAGGATCTCCCGGGGTTAACAGAAACACAGAGGTATGAACACAGTACATAGTCCCAGTGTAGACGTGATTATGACCTGCAATGGAACTGGGGGAACAGGGAGGAGGTTTTC
Source organism: Thryonomys swinderianus (assembly GCA_004025085.1). NCBI lineage: Eukaryota > Metazoa > Chordata > Mammalia > Rodentia > Thryonomyidae > Thryonomys > Thryonomys swinderianus. Next base: position 10,263 of record PVIC010004381.1, read on the forward strand.
AGCCTTGAAGACTAGTCTTCTGTGTACAACTCCTAAAGTGTAGAGCAGAGGCTCTGTCAGTGCCGTGGAGGGAGCAAGAGCATGGACGACCGCACACATCACCAGGGAATCAGTGGTCCTGGAAGAGCGGAACAGAACACAGACCAACTTGTTTGGGAAACAACCCTCCTGTTGACTCTTCTCAATCTAGAAACTGCTCCTGGGGCACAGAGATGAAAACACTCAGGTTGAAACCATTTAACAATCTCATTTATCCATTCAGTTTAACGTGGTAAAGACCCCTAGTGTGCATGCGGCTGCTACGCTGGCCCCTCTGTGCTCCTGGTTTGCATAATCTTAGCTGTACTCACCGTGAACTCGTGCCAGAATATGCTGGAATGGCTATGAATTCTTTCCAAATGGTCAGCTTTTCCACCCTTGCAGAAGATGAGCGTGAGTAACAGGGTCAAGTTCTCTGCTTCAGTGACCTCTGACTTTTACACATTTATGCTGAGCTACATAGTATCTGTTCCTCAAAAAAGAAAAAAAATCCTTTATGATGTGGTGGTCTAATGTTTGGATTTTATAGCCTCTTTCATTTTGCAAAGGTATTCACTCAAATACTTAATTTTGAATAAAATGCAGTCTGAAGCAATCTCAGTCAATTCTCGCCTGAGATCTTTATAGTGGTCACTTGATTCAATCAGTAAAAGTAGGAGGCAAAGAAATTTAATTTAGACACGGCCATCTTTGAGAGCATCAGAGATGCATAGTACTTAAAATTTCTGTACATCACCTTACGAAACAAAACCGTGTATAATTTGGATGTGGAGATCACAAGCAGTAAGTGGACTTCTTGGTGTTGAGATAAAGTATTGATAAATTGCCATCAATCAAACAGCTCAGCTCAAAGTGAATATGACATTGTCTGGAGAACTATTAGAAAACTCAAAATGTGATTCTAAGAATGGGAAAGACATGAAGCAGAAGACCCGTGTGGGAATTTTGAGGAAGATGGACTCGGTGAGTATAAGAATGGAAAAAAGGTAAATTTAATGATTACTTTATAAAGTGCTTTCTTTTTAATATTATCCGTAGCTTATTTGATGAAGTTTTATTAGTTACACACAGTATCCAGTAATAACATCTAGTTCAGTTCAACTGTTGAGTAGGCGACTCAGATTTGATATTCCCCTGCACACTTGCATGTTGAATTAGGCTCATCAAACTTAATGTGATCAACATAAAATTCTTGGTTTTCTTTTCACACTTGTTTCTTCCCCAGTTTTACTAAATTTAATACCTCGCAACACAATGTACCTAGTCACTGAAGGCGGAAATTTAGAAATGATTAATGGCTCCTCTTGGTTTTCCGTATCCCAGCACTATCTTTAAAATACATCCTAAACTCAACCAGTGTGATGCGAGGTGTGGTCTGCAGCCCCCTTCTCCACTCCACTTGTCCGGCACCTCTCATCTCTGACCTGGACAACCGTGGTGGCCTCCTAATTGTCTTTCCACAAGCAGACCTCCCGACAGCAGCCAAATTGCCTGAAATACATAGAAGTCAGCTGCTCTCCCCTTCCACAGGGCTCCAGTAGACACCTCTCACACTCACATAGAAATGTCCTTTCTAGGCCAGAAGAGCCCGTCTAATCCAGCCCTACCCACCTCTCATTAACCGGCTCTCCCTTCCCCCCACTTCAGTCCACACTATCTTCCCACTCTTTCTTGACTGCACCAAACTCCTGGTGAAAGGCTGTTACACTTCCAGTTCCTTTTTTTTTTTCTTTTTCTTTTCTTTTTTATGTTAGACAGGGCCTCGCTTTGTAGTCTGGGCTGGCGCTGAGCTCACTATTTAGCCCAGGCAAGCCCCAAGCCCAGTAATCCTCCTGCCTCTGCCTCCTGAGTGCTGGGCTTACAGGCGTGAGCCACTACACCCGGTACTGTTGTATGTGGTTACCTGGAATCGAACAGGTTCCTTATGCTTGCTAGGCAGGCACCAGAACCACTGAGCTAAATCTCTGGTGCCTACTTCCAGTTTCTTCTCCCAGGTGTCTATCCTTGTGACCTCAGCTTGACCTCTAGCTCCTGAGCTTTACTCTGGCAACTGCTCAAATATCACATCCTTAAAGAGCCCTTTCCTCACTGCCCCACTAATACTGCATCCAAATCTGATGCCCTTTCTCTTTACAGTGCTTGTTACCAGCAGCACCATGAGGCTGAGGGATTATCTGCCTCATTCATTCCTGAGCCTAGAATACTTCCTTGCATTTGTGCTGCTCAGTATTTCTTTCCAGAGTTTAAAATAGTATTGAAGTAACCCATCTTTGTTCTGATGAGGTTGATTAATCATTATATTGGTCCACCATCTTATATTGAGTCCCTTTGTTGGAAGATCCAGTGGTTCTCATACTTTGACATGAATCAGAATCACCTGAGCAGTTGATTAAAAATACAGATTAATGGCACAGTTTCTGATTCTGAAGATGTGGGATAGGGCTTTATAATTTTCACCCGGGGAAATCAAAAGGTGGTGCTGGTAGGGCTGGTGCAGGCACCACATCTTTGAATGTAGGGCACATCTGGGACAAACATCTCCTGTGTTATCTTTTTTCAATCGCCAGTCGCATCGTAGGAAGGCAGGAGGACTACTTGCAATACTCCACACCAGGACAAAATTGTGATTGGAACCAGTTGAAGACCAAGGTTTCCTTCCCTGGAATACGAGTTGTAGTAGAAGAATGCAAAAATGTCTCAGGACGGGGCGGCGCAGGTGGGGGGGGGGGTGCTGTTTGTGGAGCACTATGCATTTTCATTATGGGAAGGTTATAAAAGAAATGCTTTTTACTTCATGTTCCTCCAGACTTTCAACCAGTGATTTCTGCTCTGTGTAGAATATGTCAGGGTCATCCGTACTGAAAGGCTGAGGTTCACCACAGTCAGGCAGAGCTCTGCCTAGCAATTGCAAGCCCAGGCATTGCCGGATGTTGAACTTTGGCCCCAGGCTATTCAGAGGGAGCCAGGATAAGATCCAGTTCCTCAGCTGCAGATAGGAGACCTGTTATTTATTCATTGGATCGTGGTTGGGTGAAAGGGAAAAATTTCTGATTCCTTATGTGTGTTAGGTTTCTACTTAGATGAGTCAGCCTACTTTGGGTTCTCCTTATCCCACATTTTTTTCTTGTACCTTTAAAATTGACTGATGATTCTGAACTCCATTTTCCTTCATATTGCTTTCTGAAGGTCCCCTACTGCTCATTCCCCAAAAGAAAAGCAGAAAAACATTGAGAGTGCAGTTGTTGTGAAAAGTACAACCCATTCAATGATTATTATTGATCAGAATTTCTTTGTGATGATCTAGGCAAGCTCTTAGCAATTTCTCAGGAGAAATTTCATGGGAAATCAGAGGTAGCCAAGGCAGTGTAAACAGCAAAAAATATAGGGTAAAGATCATGTCAGGTAAGACACATTTGTGATGGACTTGTTCTGTATCTGGACTGTAGCACTGATCATACAAATCTACATGTGTGGTGGAATTAAATACACACACACATACTGTGTAAAACTGATGACATTTGAGCTAGATGGCATCATGTCAATAGTCTGCTTATACTGTGCTATACATGTGCACCATGTTACCACCAGAGAACATTAGATACATTTATCTCTTATGAGTACTTATGAAATAGCAACGGCTTTAAATTAAAGGTTCAAAAAACAAGAAATGCTTCAGGGAGAGAGAGTTCAGCTGGTATCAGTGCAGCATTCTGGATGGCAGTGGAAGGACTTCAGGAATCTAGGGGGGAGAGGAGGATCCACCACATAGGGTGGATTCCTAAGGGAATCAGGTGGAGCAGGTTCCTATGGAAAACTTCATTTTCATTCTGTCCTTAAAGGATGTCATAAAAGAACAGTGTTTTGCCAAATCTTAATTTCTAGGGCCATAACCCATCAGATGGCAAAAACCGTGGTCCCAATCACAGACATTCGCTAGATGCTGCCAATGGGCAGTTTCTTTACATGAATTATCTCTGTCTCTACAGTAACAGCACGGTGCCATTGTTATATTCAGTTGATGGATGAAGAAACCATAGCACCGAGACATTAAGAAGCATAACTGTGAAGGGCAGAGTGGGCATTTGTCAGATGTATTTGTCAGAAAAAGCACATAAACACAGGAGCAGTAGTTATATGCCAGGTGCACGTCCGAAATGCTTTTCTCATGACGAGGAAGACTATGGCCTAGCATCATATCATTATTCCCCCCCAAAAATCACGCTATTTTGGCATCAATTAACCACGTTTATTTATCGTATGCTTACTGTCAGCCACTTGACATAACTTATCACATTAAAGCTTCGCAACAAGTCTGGACGGGTTATTGTCTCCGCTTAATGCGGGAGAAGGAGAAGTTGACGGTCTTGCCTGAGGTCGAAGACCCGGCGCTGAACCAGCAAAGGCGCTCGGGAGGGCCGAGCTCACGGCGCTCTTCCCAGCTCCGGTGCCTCCACTCGGAAACCGCAACGTCGGGGTCACTTGAGCCGGCAGAAGTCTGTTTTAGCTCGCCTGGCGCGTCGCAGATACCGATCTTATCCACTCATTCTGGAACTTTCCCTTTGCCTTGTTAACCTGTTGGCTACTCGAGGTTTGGACACATGCTTTCTACGTACCCGGTGCAGCGTTCAGCAGCAGTGTGCTCTACTCGGTGTGTAACAGGTCCGGGTGGAGGTTGAGGCCCGCGGCAGAGCGCCTCACCCTGGCTGCCACCCCACCTCTGGAGTGGGGCGGGGCTCTCTAATGACTGGGAGCCGCCGCGCAGTGGAAGTCTGCAGAGCCCAACCTAAGCGGGAGGCCTGCAGGGCGCATCTCTAACAGACAGTCTCGCTTTCGGTTTCTCTCCCCTTCTTCCACCGGGTAGCAGACTGGGGCCTTGAATGCTCCTCTGAGCGTCAGGGGCTGGGGGGACACGCGCTCTGGTGCGGAGTCTGCCGGGTGAAGGCGCGAAGCGCTTGCCGCAGGATTTCTCGCAGACGGACCTTCGGAGTCACCAGGCGCCGCGGCGGGAGCCGGGCCAGGGCCGGTGCTCGCGCCACTTTCACTTTCCAGCTGCGCGCGCGCCGGCTCCGCGGCTCCGCGTCCTGGTTTTGCGCTTCGCCTCCTTCCCGCTGCCGCCTCCGGCTGCAGTAAACACACCAGGCCCAGCTCGGAGCTGTCAGTTACCCCACAGGGCCAGCGAGATTTTGGCGCCACAGCTGGGAGGGAGGCTTTTGTTCCACAACAAAAACAAGCCCCCGGATGGCAGGACAGCCCGGTCGGTCAGGGCGGCATGAAGGAGCCTGTGTCGCAGACGCGGGTGACCTGTCATTAGGGTTGGCTTCCTCTGCTCCATAGAGACAACTGGCAAATTCAGGTGAATATTATGCACCAAGCACTAATAACGGGCCGGTTAGCTCGGGTGGAAAATCTCATTGTTGGTGACCAATGGAGTCGTTCGCCATAGTTTTCATTTCCTTTATCAGAGAACTTCTGCTTTTCCTTGGTGACGGAAAGGATTTGCTTCTGCTGAGTCAAGTTAAAAGACGGACTCATTTATGCCAGAAAGTGAAACCAGGCATTAAAGGCTGTGAACGCAGCCCACCCGACTCTGGGGTCTCTGGTTATAAATACAGCTGCTCTTATGTCACGTAAGATCCAGGCTGAGTACACATCCACATCTGAGTTGCTGGAAATCAAAAGGCAGATACATTGGAAGTGGATAATCTCATTTCAAAAGGGATTTTTTTTTAAAAATCAGGGATTGAACATGGAACTTTGCTCCTAGGAGGGAGGCACCCGAACTACTGAGCTAGACTCCCAATCCCTCAAAAGGGATTTTTTGAGTTTCAAAGGACTCAAAGAATTTGACATCCTCATTCCAAACAAACAGAAAAGTCCCTATCAGTGGACTTGCTACCTAAAGGGCCACAATTAGAATCTTACTCCTTCAGATACTGTCTTGTTGGAATGAATATAGCTCTAAGGATCTAAATGGATCTCAAAGATAGTCATTTACACCTCGGTATGAATGATTTTGTTTCTTTTTAAGTGAGTTTATTGCTATACTTTAGGAAAACATGATTCACATTTCTCATTGGCAATTTGTACTCATTCATATCTTTTTTATTTTTTTGAGACAGGCTCTTACTTTGTAGTTCAAACTGGCCCTGAGCTTATTATGTAGCCCAGGCAAGCCTTGAACTCAGCAATCCTCCTGCCTCTGCCTCCCAACTGCTGGGATAACAGGTGTGAGCCACCATGCCCGGCACTGTGGTATGTGGTACTGATTGGCGGTACCACATAATGTATCTCCGGCCCTCATAATGTATCTTGATTTTTATTTTTTCCCATTGTCCTGCCCTCATTTCAATACCCCCCCCCAATATACATAGGAATTGTTTCCTTTTTTGAAGGTAGGTTTTCAGGGAGAAAAGAATCCAGTTACAGCTGAGTTCCTGAAAGGAGGTAGAGGAAAATCTGGGTGGAAATAGAGTCAGAGAAAAAGATTCTGGGGCTCTGAAAACATGCTTCTTGGTTCACAATTCTGGGGAAAGACAGTTTTATAAATTGGGGCAGGTGTCATGTTTATTTTGTTTTTGCGACAGCACAGTTTGCAGTGAGGGAAATGTTTTGGATCTGTCCTCTCGGGTATGGTAGTCATTAAGCACGTGTGGTCACTGAGCACTTGAAATGTGGCTAGTTTGACTAAGATGCTGAATTTTCTTTTTTAATCACTGCTATATTAGGCCATGTAGCTTCAGACCAATTGAAAAGTTGAATCTGTCCACAGCTGTTCAGGCATAAGGAATTAGCACAGGGGCAGCATGTAAGCGGCTCGAAGTAGTTCCCACCTCCTGGTACTCAGCTCCTCGAGTGGAGTCTCTTCCTTCAGAGCAAGGCTGAACCAGTAACTTGTGTGTAGTGACGGCACGTTGCCCAGGTAGTGGGACGTCACTTCTAAGTCTGGGTTACGGAGAAACTCTGGCCCTGTTGGTGCTTCATTCTGGTGCGGAGGGAAGCCCGCTGCCTTTCTGCCAGCTGCTCATTGGACCTAACCCTCTGGCAAGGGGCCCGTGTCTCCGGCTAACAGCGCCCAGCAAGGGGGTGAGGCCTGTGAGGGTGAGCGGAGCAGAAGTAAAGGCCGACAGCCCTGACGGCAGCTCTGTGGACTAGAGATGCTGGGCAGCCCGGGCCTGAGTTCCACACCTACCAGGCGTCCGCAGTATGTGTTGTGTGCAGTCGCTGAATTCCGAGATATGTGCAGCAATATATTTAATGTGGTCGGGCTCGCTCACCGCGCTCTTGCCCTGGGGAGAGCTGTGGTTCCGAGGGGCCGGGTGAGTGTCCAAAGGCTCACGTGATGGAGGCTTGGTCCCCAGGGTCCTGGGGTGACAGATCGCATGGGGGGGCGCCAAGTGGAAGGTCCTCAGGTCATCAGAGTGCTCCCTCGGGAGGGATGAGGCGATCCCAGCTTCCCTGGCTTCCTCTGTTGTGAGAGGCTTTTCCTGCTTGCACTTCCGTCCTTTGTCGTGGGAGCTTTGGCAGAGCCTGTCTTTTGCTATCTGGACTTTCAGCCTCCAAAATTGTGAACTAAACAAGCCATTTTAAATTATTTCCCTTTGTTGATTTTACTGTACATTTTAAGTATTCATTACGACCACATTCACTGAGAATTTGTACCTGAACATGATATATCTTGATTCTTAGTTTTTCCCATTTCCCTCACCTCCCTTAAAACCCTCTACCCCCTATATACATAAGCTGTTTCCATTCTTTCTTTACAATTGAATTTTTCTTTTCTTTCTTTGTTTTCCTGCCCTTCCCCCAGTTCCTCTTTTTCTTGGAGCATTTTCTTTCTATTTCACTTTACCTATCATACAGTCTGGACCTCATTTACACCTTCAGTCTCTCACAGTACAGAAACAATATTGTATTTGCACATCAGTGCCCTATTTATTTCACTTTGAGAATGGATCAAGGTGCATCCATTTATCTACAGATGTCTACATAAGCCACTTGTAAAAAAATAAAATTTACTGCCTTGGCTTTTCTGTGAAAGTGATGGAAGATGGCCCATGACAAGACAGCCCCATCCGGGAGAAACTTCCCACATCGGTGTCTAATGCGATCAAGTGCCTGTGTGGTAGCTGCAGTGCGGGCCTCCTCCAGGGGTGGGGGCTGAGGCGCCTTCTTCCTCTTTGGCTCTGGTCCCTTTCACTTTCGGCTGGCCAGGGAGATGCGTTGAGTGGACCCGCGGTGAGAGGACCCAGAAACGAGGCATGTCACTTGTGTCGGTGTTTTGGCCTCCACTGCACGGTAGACTGGGAAGTAGAGTCTGTCTGCCCGGCATGAAGGTGAAGCAGACTCAGGTGATTCCTCAGGTGCATGTCTGGACAAGAGGAGGCCTTTTCGTGCCAAACACTGGGATCCAGCACGCACCCCTCCCCCAACGCACACAAGACTCAACATAAGTAATGCAGCTGCTGGCAACAGAATGGAAAGCGACTGACTGCCCTCCATGCTAGATGTCAGTTCACCGAGGTTAGCGGAATGCTCTCTACTGTAAGTCCCCATGACTCAACCAAAAATTAGCCAAAGCAAAACTGTTCAAAGAACGATATGGCACCCTGCTGGAAATGATGATAGAAGATCCGGGAAGTGTGTTTGCACATGTTCCAAGAGGTCTTCTGACCCACAGAACAGGAACTGAGTGGAAGTCCATGAGTTCAGCTTCCCTTAGACAGCATTCCAAAGGCGTCTGTTAGATCTGTTGCTCTGGGGCCAAGTCTGATTTCTGGCTGCTGCCCCCACATCCCTGTCACTCTTAGGGGCGATAGTGAAAGGAATGAAATGGGAACATGCTTTGACTGATTTGGGTTGTTATAAGTCGAGAAGCTCATGTGTCAATACATTGTATAAATGTCACTCCTCCTTTCATCTCCCTGGGCCCCTTCCACCCACCTCCCTTCAGCTCAGCCTGTGAGTTCCTTCCCACCCAGAGAGGATCGGAATGGTTAATTTCCGAGTAGGTATTATTTCTGAGTAGGTATCTGTTGGCATTGTTTTAGGAAAAGTTTCACCACTCTGAAGTCAACTACTTTAAGAAAGATAGAAGAAGTCAGCAGAAGAGGAGAGAAGAGGAGAGAGGAAAGTAAAGGGGGGGAAGAAGAAGGGAAGAGGAGAGATGGGAGGGGAAGGGAGGAGAGGAGAGGAGAGAAGAGAAAAGAAGGAAGAAAGAAGGGAAGGGTTCTTGGGGCATGCTCAAGGGTAGATTTCCAAGGAGCTAATGTGGCCGAAGCTGCAGGCCCCTTCCCAGGCTGAGCGCACCCCTCTGGAAAAGCAGAAGCAGCAGCAGCTTTGGCACATGTCAGGCTGGGGTCCTGCCATAAGCCTGACTTGGGGTATCCCTGAATGTTCCTGATTTTAACTGCTCTATTGCAACCTGACACAAATAACAGAATGTGTCTGTTTAAACTCTACAGTTCAATGTTGTTGTTGCTATTCTGTATTCAGAACTGTGTGATCATCACCCATCATCATTTAGATGTGGACTATCCCATGCAGGCTCATGTGTTAAGAAAGGCTTGGTTCCCAGCTCATGTTGCCATTAGGATGTGGTGGAAACTTGAGGAGGTACAGTCCTGTAGGAAGTAGATCACAGAGGCATTGCAGGGCACCACACCTTTCCTTTTCTCTCTGCTCTGGGCCACCATGAGGTAAGCAGATTTCCTCCACTGCCTACTCTCCACCATGGTGTTCAGTTCCGTCTCATGGCCAAAGCAGCCCAATGCAATGGGACCAGGTAACCATGGACTGAAACTCTGAAACCATGAGCCAAAGCAAATGCCCCCTTTTTAGCCTGTTTTTCTCAGATACTTTGTCACAGTGATGAAAAGCTAACCATCACATCACCAAAAACTAATTGCAGTATATTTTTATCAGCCCCCCAAAAACCTTAAGACCTTTATAAGTTTCTTCTCATTTCTGCCCCTTTGGCCCTGAAACTCAGATAGCCACCATTCTATGATCTGTTTCTATAGATATTCTGGATGTTTCATATAGAGTCATAAACTATGTGAGAAACTAAAGGTGCAAATGAGGTCCAATAGGTATTATAAGTATTGTGAAATAGGAAAAAAATCTGCAAAACGGAATGGGAGCTAGGGGTGTGGGCAGGGCAAGTAAAGAAGGGGAAAAAATTTGAAGGTAAAAAGGACAAAATAGAAACAGAGCTTACATATATGAGAGACAGCAGTTGAAAGGGTGGGGGAATGGGAAAAATAAGAATCAAGATATATTATGTACAGGTACAAATTCTCAATGATGATTGTGATCATAATGTATACTTAAAATGTACTAATAAACTCAATTTAAAAAAATACCAGAGTCATAAAATACATAGTTTCCTGGGACTGGATTTTTAAAAATAATAATGTTTTCAAGGCTTGCCCATGTTATACCCTATATCAAAACTCTGCTTCTTTTTATTGCTGAATATGATGCTATGGTATGGATATTATGCATTTTGTTTATCTAGTCATCAACTAGTGAACATTTGGATTGTTTATATATTTATTTTTGTACCTTTTTTCTCAGTACCCTGCTAGTGACCCTAGAGTTGTGGGTGGGTCTGACAAACTGCCAGTAAGACCACTATATCTATCTGGCTGCTCATGGCAATTGTCAGGGAACCCTTGGACCTGACCTGTGGTCCCTGGAGAAAGACCTCAAACTGCAGCTCTCATGCACAGTGTACAGGGGTTCACCAGAATCCACATTTCTAGGCACTTTCCCCTCTAACTTCCACACAGCCCAGCGAGAGTAGGACGGGGTAGAGGTATGAGTCTGTCTAGGTCTAACTGGCTGCTGGGTTCTAGATGGAAATGCCATGTCAACTATGATCATGACTTTAGTTTGCTTAGGATTTGTTCTATCAGTAAGGCTTACCTGAGCAGGAAACTGGAAAATATAAATACGGCTTACTTGTCAGTGTCATGAAATATTTTTAAGTAAGTTTTTAAAAAAGTTTAAAAGAGCTAAAAGAAAATTGAATTACCCTTCTACTTTTCAATGGAAAATTGTACTACAAAATCATTGTCATATGAGAAAGCAATAGAAAAGAATATAGAGGGTAATGATATCAGTGAAAATGGTGTAGTAAGGAACTTCAATATTCTATTCCAGATTAAAGTAAAGGCTGACCAAAACCATCAGAATCAACTCTTTAGAATTCTGGGAATCAGCTAAAGGCTGGAACTACCAGTGTTTCATTTAAGAAGAACTATAATTATTTTCTTTATGGAACACCATACATGATAGCTCCATGGAAGAGCAGCTCAAAAGACTTGTCTTTATTTTGCTTGACTTGGAACTGGCCCAGTTTAAAGCTACTAGAAAGGAGGGATGCATTTTTCAGAAGCAGTTGCAGGCTAATGTTTTGGTTGCTAGTGCCTGAAGTGGCAGATAATAGTTGCACTTGTGCAACCATTGTGGAGATCTGTGTGGAGATTTCTCAGAAAACTAGGACTAGGGGTCCCATTTGACCCTGCTATCCCCCCTGCTAGGAATATACCCAAAAGAAGTTAAAAAAAAACACATTGGAAAGACAGATGTGCACCCTTGTTCATAGCAGCTCAGTTTGTGATAGCTCAATCTTGGAAACAACCCAAATGCCCATCAACTGGAGACTGGATAAAGAAGATTTTTTTTTATAAAATAGAGTATTATTCTGCCACAAAGAATGACAAAATTGATTCATTTGTGTGCAAATGGATACACCTGGAGGACATGCTAATGAGTGAAATCAATAGATCACAGATAGGCAAATACCGGATCTTCTCATTGATATGAGCACCTGTAGATGCAAATGAGCTCTAGAAAGTGTGACAGTCTTTGTAGAATGGGAAATTTCCAAAGGAAATTTGGTGTGGGGTTATAACGAGGGGAAGGAATAAATATGATTCTGAAAGAAAATAAAAGAGCATGTATATAGGGGGTGGGGAGGTGTGGGTGGGTGGGGATATGGGTAAAAATGAGAATTGACTGTGTCATATATTGGTACAAATCCCCCAATGTTATGTGTGATTGTGAGATGTATATAAATTGTACCAATAAAGAATTCAATTAAAAAATAAAATAAATAATATTAAAAAATAGTTGGAACAAACCAAAATATTTGACAAGAAAGGCTGGGAGGTGAGGTGTTCATGAAAACTTTGGAAAGCTGGAATGGCATGCATGGTTCCCAGAGAGCTGATAAGGGCCTAAATTCTGACCTCTGGCTGACCTCAGGGTTCTGGCATTAACACATTTTTTAAATACTTGCTAATATTTCTCATCACAATACTAGTACTAGCAACCACCAACCACTTCTTTCAACTTTTTGTTGTGTAAGAAGGCATAGGAATCATGCATGATTTTCCTACTAATTGGTTGATGCCATGGCCAACAGTTTTGAAAACTTTACACAGGGAAGCTGCAGTAGTTTGTATGCTTATGAATGAGGTTGGTGCTCAGGATAAGTAGAAAGTAAAGACTAAGGGAGAATTTTAAAGTGTCTGGATGAATGTAGAAATGAGGCCCCAACACACACACATTAAGGAAATCTCTGTCCAATTATCTGATCACTAATCTAACATGACAGAGACTTTAATAGCCACAAATGACAAAGAATATAGACATTATAGAATTAGTTTGTAAAACTTATTAAACAAATAAACTATAACTAAAACAAGCAAGAATAACAGCCCTGTGAAGAGAGAAGACTTTAATTTTGAGAGTTACTATGTTATAGTATTTAAAATGTTTAGTTTTCATAAAAAATTATAAGACAACAAACAAAAATGTACAGCTCAAATAAGAAGGGAAAAAGAGGTTAATAGAAACTATCCCTGAGGAGGCCTGGATATTGGACTTAAGGGCAAAGTGTGATTTAAAAAAATAGTATGGCTGGGCATGGTGGCTCATGCCTGTAATCCCAACACTCGGGAGGCAGAGACAGGCAGAGACAGGAGGATTGCTGAGTTCAAGGCTTGCCTGGGCTACATAGTGAGCTTAGGGCCAGCCTGAACTGCAGAGCGAGACCCTGTCTTAAAAAAAAGTGTGATTGTACAAAAAGTTTTAAAAATTCTATTATAGTAACATACACTTTGTCATTAATCTCCTCTCAAACACACTCATTCCATCATTCTTGTCTCTTTGGCAGTAGTTCCTGAAGTCTTTCCTGAGTGTCTTCAGTTGTATTATTCTCTCATGGCTACCTCGATGTTCTGAATCAATTAAAAACACTTACCTTTATAGTAATTTTGACTATGAAGAAGAGTCACAAGTTTCTAAGTTCCAGATTCACTTAATAAGATGGACAAAGATATATCGTAATGTTCTTATAAGCATGACTTTTCCTTAGGTGACAATCTCCAGAAACACTCACCATATTTTTGATCACACTTTGCAAAGACACATATGGAAGAGAAGGTCTAGAACTACTTCAAAGAGTGGCAAGAATGGCAGTATTTGAAGCAAGGGAGAATATTTTGAAAGGGATCAATGACAAATGTGTCTTCTACTGTAATATACTACAATTTTTAAAACACTGTATTTTTATCACTTCTTATATAAAACAACCTTAAGTAAGCCACTAAGAATATATTTAAAAACTAAAGGAAATCATATAAAAAACAAAATTATCAGATTATCTTTCCAAGTAGAAAGTGTCAACAAAAGATATAAATCATATCTTTAAAACAACCAAATAGAAATTCTAAAGCTGAAAATTTATGATAACAAACTCAGTAGAGAACCCTGGCTATAAATCTAAACAAATAGAAGGATCAGGATCTTGAACATAGGTCAGTTAGGGTTGTTTAGTATGAAAAACAAAAAAAGAGTGAAGTTGAAAAATTCTTAGACTTGGAGATCTGTGGGGTCCCTTCATATGCATAATGCTAGAGGAAGGAGGAATAGGAGGAGAAGGAGATGGAGGAAAAGGAAGGAGGAGAAGAAAGACAGAATGTTTGAAAGAATCACATAAAATGAACATAACCATCCAAGAAGCTCAGTGAACTACAAGTAAGGTAAACTCTGAGATCCACACTTGTAATAATGAAGCTATCAAAGACAAAGATGAAGACTTTTTTTGAGACAGGATTTCGATTTATAGTTCAGCTGGTTCTGAGCTATGTGGCTCAAGCAAACTTTGAACTCAGCAATCCTCCTGTCTCTGCCTCCTGAGTGCTGGGATTACAGGCGTGAGCCACCATGCCTGGCATTGTAGTATGTGGTACTGATTGCTGGTGGCCATGGGTCACCACACCGGATATTGTTGTATGTGGTTACCGGGATCAAACCAGGGACCTTGCACTTTCTAGGCAGATATTGGAACCACAAAGCTAAATCTCCAGCCCAAGATGAAGACTTCTATAGTAGCAAGTAAAAAATGACAGTTCCTCAATAAAACCCATTAACAGCTGATTTCTCACAAGAAATTATACAGACAGTGACAGTGACAGTGGGATAATATATTGAAAATATTTGCAGAAGCAAAGATTTGATATGTTAATATTAAGTTGATATTTGTATGAGTTGAATTGTTATAAGGTGGGAGGTTAATTATAATCCCTAGATCAAACACTAGGCAATCACTAGAAATATAGTAGAGTGACAAGGAAACTTAATTGGCATACTAGACATATCTATTCAACAACTCAATAATTGTAGACTTCAGTATCTCACTTTTAATAATGGTTAATACAGATGGACAGAAGCTTAGCAAGAAAATAGAAGAATTGATAGGCCAAAGTATACTATCAAGAAATTAAAGAGACAACTTCAAGAATGGGAAAAAATATTTACAAATCATATATTTGGTAAGAGTCAAATATCCACACATAACAAACCTTTGTAAGTCAACAATTCCAATTTAAAAATAGGCAAAACATTTCAATAGATATTTTCTCAAAAATATATGCAAATGGACAAAAAGTATGTAGTGAAATACCCACCATCATTAGTTATTAGATGTAAGTTAAAATGATAACAAGATACTATTTTATGCCTATAAAAGTGACAACAATGAAAAAATAAGTAAAATAACACGGGTGGATATAATGTGGAGAAATTGGAACTGTTATGCATTCCGGCAGGAATGTACAATGGTTCAGTTGCTTGCAACACAATTTGGGAAGTCCTCAAAAAGTAAAATATAAAAGTATTTCCTTATAACCTAGCAATTTCTCTCTTAAAATATTTGATATTTTAAGCAGATAGTCAAAGAAAAAAATCAGTGTACACAGTACACTCTTCAGAGTATTCAAAAGGCAGAAACTCCCAAACAGTCATCACCAGATGAAAGAATAAACAAGGGTGGTATTTCTGTCTATACAGTGAAACATTCAACCACGGCATGGATGAACCTCAGTAACTCACACCAGCTGAAGGAAGCACATCACAGAAGGCCGCATCACACATGACTCTACTCTTGCGAACGACCCATCACATGAGATGTCCAGAATAGGCAAGGCAACACAGCTGTCAGCATCGTAGCTGACAGCTAACAGGGACAGGCTTTCTTCAGGGTGATGATGGTAATGTTTTGTAGTTACACAGTAAGGATAGTTTCATGGGATAATAAATATGCTTACAAACCCAGTGAACTTTTCACCTTGAAATGGTAACATTTTCTGTGTTAACTTTCATTTGATAAAAGGTGAAATGACACAGAGAAAATACATAGAACAAGATATCATAGAAGTGTATCAGACAGTTAATAATAGTTATAATAAAATTATGTCAGCTTAGATTTGGGTTTTCAGATTTTATTTTTATAGTTTATTGTGTTTTCTTCTCTCAATCTAAATGTATACTCCCTTTTTAACAAATTTTGTATTTTTTTCCTTAAGAGGGTACTCAAGATGCAGATGAAAACAGGCTGAGATTCCATCTCACTCCACAAAGAATGATTGCCATCTTGAAACTGACCAACAGCACATCCTGGGGAGGTTTCAGGAAGCAAGGAACCCTTCTCCACTGCTGGTGGGAATGTAGACTGGTGCAACCACTGTGGAGATCAGTGTGGAGATTCCTCAACAACCTAGGACTAGAGGGCCCATTTGTCCCTGCTATTCTCTTGTTAGGTATACACACGAAAGAAAGGATCCATGTCACAGCAACATATGCGCACCCATGTTTATAGCAGCTCAGTTTGTGATAGCTAAATCTTGGAAACAACCCAAAGGTCCATCATCTGGTGACTGGATAAAGAAGATATTTTGTTTTGTTTTTTAATGGAGTGTTACTCTGCCATAAAGAATGATAAATTTGAGTCATTTATACTCAAAAGGACATACCTTGAAGCCATACTCATAAGTGAAATAAATAGGACACAGATTTGTAAATACAATGTCTTTTCTCTGGTATGAGAAACTGAAGATGTAAGTGAGTTCTAAAATATAGATATTGTGAAATAGGAAATATTCAAAGGGAAATGGGATGAGGAGTAACAAGTCGAAGAAAAAATATGACAATAAATAAAAAAAGGGAAACAAAGCTAATGTATATAGGGGGCAGGACGGGGTTGCAGGATGGTCAGGGGAGTGGGAAAAATGAGAATTAAGTCATGTCATGTACTGGTACAAATTCTCAATGTCTATTATGATCATGATGTGTATATAAAATGTACCATTCAATTCAATGAAAAAAAAGGAGGGCTCTCAAGATTTCCTAACCTTCAGGTTCTACAAAGCCAGGAGGCCACCTCTGCACTAATAGATGCAGAAAATTAGTCCCCCAGGCTCTACCATTAAGGAACGTTATCATTAAGCAGGGGTGCCCTATTCCAAAGGGACCCCAGCTCCCCTCTGTCTCACCCCATGGGCCCTCGGCCCTCCTTTGTGATGCACTTGTCTTACTCCCACTTCTGACAGTGATTCCCTCAGTTAGCTCATCTGCTGTCTGTTCTCCCACAATTGCCAGACTCTTCTAGAGTTTCTCAGGCCTCCAGTCACCCTGTATCTACCGCTAAGGTAGTCCTTGCTGACATACACGTCCTCCCCCTTGTGCTGAGAAACTGTGCAAGCGTCCACTGTCTGGAGAAAGAAAAGCATGTCTTCCCAGCCCATCTGTCAGTACCCAGCTCATAGCCTTCCCCACACTGAACAGTGTCCAACTCCTCTCGATCCCCAGATCTCAAGTCGTTCTGTGTCTTCCAACTGCCTTTTCCAGCCCTTCCCTGGCCTAGGGTGGGCCGCCTCCTCCTTGCCTTGGGTAGCTCTTCATCTGCCTGGTGCGGCCAGTGCAGTCCCCGGGCTGATTTCCCACCTCCCTGTGCAGCCCTGACGCCTTACACACAGACATTTGCATAGACATGTGTGCATGTTATACCTTCACATGTATGTTTACAAATCACCTGAGATCACTTGAAAAGTTTCTGCATGTATATAAATATGTAAACATCCATGTATGAATTTATAAAACATTTGTATAGACATATGAATTTATATATGAATATATTATACATATGGTTTTAATTTGTTTCCCCAATAATTAGGTGTCTATAAACATGTCCAAGGCAGGGATGCTGTATCTTCTATTTAAAACATGTTTTCTTCCACAGTTGCTGTATTTCCTGTACACAATATGCACTTACCCTGTGCCAGGCACTGCTATAGTGGAACAAATGCTTTCTGAATTGAATTGAATTCAATTCAATTGAATATTCTTTTCCTCGAGGATTTTAGGCACCGAGTAAAGAAGAGGAAAAAAAACACAATGAAGAATATTAATGTTATACATAAATAGCAAGTGGTAAACTACAAACCAATTAAATGAGCCTTGGTGACCCAGGCAGCAGATTTTATTGTATGATCCTCATCATTGTTGTCATTCTCCTCACTGGTGGGTGCACCTCGCAGACATATTCATAAGTGAAGTAAATAGGACACAGTTATGTAAATGCTATATCTTTTCTCAGGTATGAGGAACTGAAGGTGTAAATGAGTTCTAGAATGTATGATAGGAATTGTGAAACAGTAAGAAAATATTCAAAGGGAAAAGGGGGAAAGGGATAAGTAAAGAAGGGAAGGAAAAAATCTGATGGTAAAAAAAGGAAACATGTATACAGGGGGTGGGAGTTGAGGGGGGCAGGGGGATGGGAAAAATAAGAATTAAGTCGTGTCACGTACGGGTACAAATTTGCTATGTCAATTGTGATCATAATGTGTATATAAAATGTACCAATAAAACCAATTGAAAAAACTAATACAAGAAACTTTCTGAAGTGACAAGGTGGAGAAAAAAATACAGATGAAACTTCTTGGTTCAAAGTATGGGGCTGGTGGTTCTCCAAGGGGCTAAACCACTGGAAGCGTACCGGAGGATTTTAAGGTTGACGTAGGCAGACAAGGGAATGATTTGATCCTAGTGGGAGACACTTGGAATTTTAGTGCTTCATTCAGATATACTATCTTCTTGTACTGAGGTGAAAGAGATGGAAGAATTTTTACTGCTCTACTGGATGTTGACCCCTTCCCAAATCCACAAATCGCATGTTTGCGAGGAAGAGGAAGATGAGGACCCAGTTGGGTAAACTGAGGCAGCTTTTAGAAACAATGTAAAAGCTGCCAGCAGAAGCACACTGCGGTCTTTTGTTCTAACCCTGTTGCACAGGGCACACGCTCGGAGGGCCTCACGCCGAGGCGGGGGCGGGGCCCTCCGGCCCCATTGTGGGTGGGAGCAAACAGCAGATGCTGCGCTGGACTGGAAGTCACAGAAAATCGTGAAAACCAAAACACAATATCTGTGTGGGAAGGCAAGGGGAGAACTTTTCTCTTCTGATACACTGATGAAAAGGAGATTATAAACTCCTGAGGGAAGCACATCCTTAACGTTAATATAATTTTAAATTTATTCATGAAAGTTTGAGTTCTAGTGTTGTACTGTTTCCTTCCTTCTTTTCCTCTTTGTTTCACTCTTCCCTTTTCCTTCCCCCTCGGTCTCTGAAGCGAGCTTTGGAAGGCCTGCTTTGGGGCTGTCCCTTTCTCTCCTTCTCCTTCAGGTGCCCCCCCCCCCCACACACACACACTTCACTGTGTGCTGAGCACCACAGAGACCTCTGGAAGGATGGGCCCCGGCTGGAAGTCTGAGCGACAATGTGCCTGGAGTGGAAACGCTCCCTGTGCTGGAGGAGCACGTGTCCAGGGAGAACGGAAAACCAGCTGAGGCGAGGTGGGTGTGGGGATTTAACAAAAGCTGGAGCTGGAGCATAGGCAGTGGCCTGGCTGTGCTGCTCCTTCCTTCCACAGACCCTCAGGGGCGCGCTGTGTGTTCGGCCCTGTGCTGAGCAGGAGCAGCACACTGGGAAACTATAGAAGACCCTGGTCAGGGGACAGGCTGTCAGCCCATCTTAGCGGTGCTGTGAAGTCACCAAGGTCTTCACCAAGGGCTGGGGTGACAATTGGTGAAAGCGACAGCACATGCCAAGGCCCCAGAGCCAAAGGGAATGTGGCAGGTTGGGGAGGTTAAAAGGCAGCCTTTGCAGCCTTATTACATTTGAGAGTCTTTTTATTTTATTTCTTGTTTGTTTTTAAATCACTCTGGCTGCTCTAGTGGTAAAAGCCTAAGTCAATACAGGAATTATTTAGGTGGGCACAAGTTGGCTCATGAAACCAGAAGTCTGGAAGCCCAACTGGGTTTCAGGAATTCTGGAAACTGACTCCCTCCCTTTCTCTCCTGCATCTTTTTTCTCCCCATCTCTTCTCCGTCTCACCTGTCTGTCTCTCTCGTCCTCTCTCTCATTCCTCCTCCCTCTTCCTCATGCTTGACATTGCTCTTTGCTCACTGTGCTTCCTGGTCTGCGCCTCGCCCCACCCCCTTACCTGAGCCAGAGAAACTCCTCACTGAATCCACTGAGGGCCACAGCTTGAAGAGGGAAGAAATCATGTGAGGGTTTTCTATGTAGATTTGGTCTCTTACTGCTAGATTCTTACAGAAGAAGGTGGCTGGCTGGACTTTTCAATTTTAAAAACTAGTATGTATGTAATTATCTACCTGTTGTCTGAGGTACCAACTAAACACACCAATTTTGAAAATGACCCTGTGGGGGCCAGGCTGGTATTATGTTAAGACAGAGCCATTGTTTGTTTGGCAAGCACATTTCTTTGCATGCCTCCTATGGGCTAGGCACCGTGATAGGTGCTGGAAAAACACAAATGGATCCGGACATCAAATTACCCCTGTGCTAAGTAGGGAAGGACAGGCAGGGAAATAAAGAAATGGTCCTTCACATCTCTGAGCACTTCGCAGAATATTTGTTTTCAGTTCAATTCAACTCAATTCACTCACCATATGATAAGCACCTTGTCAGAGAACACAAAGATAAATGCCTGGACTCCTCTCCCAAGGAGTTCAGAGTCCCAGAGGGAAGACAGAAATAACAAATATTAACAGTACTTGATAAGTCAGCAAATAAGTATGTGAAAGATTCACAGGCAGGAAAGAGAAATAGTAATCCCTCCCCATATCCTGAGACAGACAGTGACAGAAGTGTTTGCTGAAGAGGTGGCACCCTCTCTGGGCTATGCAATACCCTGGGCAGTGGGGGTGGGACACAAAGACACGCAACAACGAAGCCCATCTACATGGCATTGCTGGAGGGTGGTGATGGTGGTGGAGGCGAGTTGCCAAGAGGTGGGCAAGGCAGCAATGTGAGATTCTGAGGCAGATAAGGGCTTTGAATATCCTGGGCAGGACTTACACGGATAGCAGGAAGCTATAAAAGACAGCATGAGGGGGAGACTCATGATTAGATGCTATTTTAGGGCCAGCATTCTACCAGGAGCATGGAGCAAGACATGAGAAGATTTAGGCGAGCATTTGAGGGCTCATGGGGCTGGTTGGATCTACCATGTGAGGGATAAGAAATTGGAATGAACTCAGCTTTCTGTTGTAAGAAAGGAGTAGATGATGACATCAACAATTAAGGAAGAACATGGAAGAGAGACAGTGAGGGGGAGAAGGAACATTTAAACTGAGCAGCTGAACATATTATGGAGATGTCAGAGGAAAGCTGGACATT
>PVIC010004381.1:31447-63047 GCA_004025085.1 Thryonomys swinderianus
TTTTAATTGAATTCTTTATTGGTACAATTTATATACATCTCAAAATCACATATAACATTGGGAAATTTGTACCAGTATATGCCACAAGTTAATTCTCATTTTTACCCATATCCCTACCCACTCCCCCCTCCTCCCCCCTTTATACATGCTCTTTTATTTTCTTTCTGTATCATATTTATTCCTTCCCCTCATCACCTTCATATCTTGAACAAGAAAGGAAACCAGAGGTGAAATGTACATACAGAATTTTCTAGAAGAATCAAAGCTTGAATTTCCTGAGCAAAGCAGACAGGAGAAGCCAAAACAGAACATTGTGCAAGATGGTTCATGTAAAATGATTATTGGAAAGGCATGTATGCCAGAAGACAAAGACGTGAGCATCTTGAAATTGAGAGAAGAGGTGCAAGTGAGAAGTGGGTAAAAGTTTCAGTTACTAAGAGTGACCAAGAAGAGCTGAGCAAGGATTTGGAAGTCAGGAGGTTGCTAGAAATTTTTGTCAATGTATCTTTCCCTGCATTGTTGGGAGTAAAGTAGTGGAGTTTGGAGCAGAAATCATTCCATCAAGAAAGTTGACTTTGGGCTACAAGTGTAGCACTGTAATAGACTCCTTGCTTAACATGAAGAAGAGCCTGATTCGAGCTCCAGTACCAAAACAAAAGGAAATGAAGCAAAGCAAAGCAAAACACTTGTCTTTGAAGGTATATAGGGAAAAGTAAGTAGTTTGAAGGAGGCACTGGAGTTGGTAGAGGGTTTTAGAAGTTAGAACCTTGAATATGATTGTGGTTAAGAAGAAGAAGTTTGTTGAAAAATAATGTGATATGTGACAGACCTGCAGAAAGACAGAAAGGGATGGATTCCAAAGCAAGGTTGGAGTAATTAAATTTCCACAAAGAAGGGCACATCTCCATGTGAAGTCCTGTGACCATTAATTGTGATATGTCTACTTGACAAGGCTGATAAATGCCTAGCAGGTTAGTAAAACACAGTTCTGGGTGTGTCTATGGATAATTGACATGTTGGTCTATAAATTGAGAACTATCCCAGTATGGGTGACACCAACCAATGGGATTATAACCTGGGTGGAATAAAAAGGGAAAGGAAGGAGCATACCTACTTAGAAGAATGCCATCTTTTTCAGCAGGTGTATCCTTGGCTGCTGTTGCCTTTGAACATTGTTCTCCAAGCCTCTAGATTCTTTGTTTTTTTTTTTTAAGGTGTAAAAAGTACAAAGAGCTACTACCTTTATTAAAAAGTATGTAAATCCAGTATAACTATACAGGTGGCACATGGTGCGGATTTTATTTGCAGATATATTACTCAAGTTTACATGTGACATCTTTGCCACAGCCTTGGGCAAATCTTCAACTAATATACAATCCAGCTGTACTAGGGTGTTGCCAGTGCAGACTTGCACCAGTGACTTCCTATGGGTTTCTAGAACTTCGAACTTGGACTAGTGTTACATCCTTGATCCTGCTTGTTCCAAAGCCTTGGTCTTCCTGGGCTCAGTAGCTACTTGATCTTCTGGCTCTACAGCATGCAGATGGTCATGGTGGATCCATACTACTGCCTCTGATTCTCCAGCAATCTTGGTGGACTCTCCCTCCTCTGATCCTACCAGCCTACCTAATATGTCCCTTCCCATAGTCATATACCTACCGTTTCTCTTGATTCTATTCCTTTAGGAATATTTAACTATCAAATACAAATTATAAGAATGGCAATCAATAGAGAAAGTGTTTTTTTGTTTGTTTGTAAAATGATAATTTAGGAACTTAAAACATAATGGTCTCGATTACTCAAATAAGAAGACCATTTTATAGGATGGAAGATCATGAAGGGAAATAAGCAGCAGAGGGCAGATAGGTTTCATACCTGTTACAGACTTGATGGAACAAAACTTACAAAGAGGAACTACCTGGTCATTGAAAACCACTGGGGAACCATACACTGCCAGAGAAACCTGTCTACAGCCCAGGGGTCCAGTGTGGCTCACTCCCACACTGCTAAACCCAGGTCGGGTACAATTTGTACTAGATCACTGGGAAGCTAAAGGCTCTTCCTGTGGATGAACTGAACATTCCACTGAGGTAAATTAGTACAAAACCAGTGTAAACAGTATGGTTAAGCCATGTAATCTCTGAACTATGCTGGCGGGAACTGAATACTAGTTTTCTAGTACTCTGTGAGTTCACTTAAGAAAAGACAATGAGAAGTAGCATTAAATTGCAACTAACTTTTAATACAGAAGTGGTGATAATGCTCTAGTGAGCTGGAGGGGAGGACAGAAAATAACCTGCGCTGCTCATCCTCAGGGATACATTTACCTCAGGCAGTTTTGATACAATCTTAAAATGAGTTTATGTGAATTCTTAAATTCCCTTTTAGCTCTATGCCATATTTTGGCAGAGAGAGACAGAGAGAGGGAGGGAGACACGGAGAGGGAGAGAGGGAAACAGAGAAAGGGAGGGAGGGAGAGAGAGAGAGAGAGAGAGAGAGAGAGAGAGAGAGAGAGAGAGAGAGAGAGAGAGAGAGATGGAAGCAGAGGTAGAGGCAGACAGAGGAAGAAAGGAGAGGAGAGGTTAGTAGCTTATTCCTTATAGTGGAAACAACATTTAATACTTTGTTTCTTTCTTTGCTTTATTTTTTATCTTACTTTTTTTCTATGATGGGTACAGTAGAAAATAGCTTCTATATAAAATTATCTGGACAGTAAAGTCAAGTGAGTTTAGGTAGTTATGAATTGTGACATAGGTCCCATCAAGAAAAAAAAAAAGATTTCTAAACGCTTAAGCTCTATCCAGCCTTGTTGGTTATCTCCAGCTTGATTAAAGGGAATGATACTCATTTGTAAATGCATTTGGCAAACTTACCCTGCTATTGTTTCCATTATTTTGCAAATTACAGACATTGAGATGAAGGCTCTGTAATTTCCTAGCGTTCCCTTTATTCCTGCTTGGAAAACTGGTATCACCCTGGCATACTTCCACTTTGCTGTTATTTCATTTGAATACAGCAAATTCTTTATTATGATTAACAAAGACTTCTGCTCCATTCCTCTTTGAATATCAGTCTGCTCATGGAGATGAGTTGATTTGGAGCCTGCTGTCTCCTTGAATCTCTCTATTTCACTGATCTCAAAGATGTGCAAGACAACAGACACCCAAGTATTCCTAAATGACATGCTTTTTGTGTGTTCCCCATTTTGAATTTGTTATAGGTTTAGTAATTTTACCATCGTCTGGCATTTTTTTTTCTTCTTTCAATTGTCTGATTCTAAATGTCTTCTTTACTCATTTGTTAAAAACCTGAAAATATGCAAGTGGTTGGGTTTGGTAATTGGTGGGTCTCAAAAAAATAATACCCTTAAGTGAAAGCCTCAGAAGCAGTTTTTCTTTGACCTTTTCCTGACCTCCTGTCCCTCACCTCTTTCCCAAAGCTAGGGAAGCCATAGAAATGTGAGTTCCTCTTCCCCACGGCAGATCGTAGAAACCAGAATTCACTTTCTCCAAAGCTAGATATAAAACCTAAAATAATTACTTGAAATTTCCTGCCTTCCAGTGTCTGTAATTCCTAGCTCCAAAAAAAAGTCTCTGGGCTGCATTAGCTGAAGATTATAAAAGGCCTGTTCCAGAAGAGTCTTGCCTTGTACCTGAGGGAAAGGAATGCTGCACAGAGGTCTGGAAGAATCTGAACAGACAGGCCTCACAGGTTTCCACTCTCATTCTTTTTATATTAGCACATAGCCATTTTGTCCAGTCACATTTCTACATGGGAGTCCATGCTTTATGGAGCTTAAACATAACAATGGTTTATCTTAAATCTTCGGGCCTTTAATCTGAAGCGTGTGTGTCATGTAAAACTATGATCAAATCATTTTATTATTATTATTATTATTTTTTGGTTAACCTGTCTTTTGTTACCGGGGTCAGCAAGCCATGACCTTTTATTATGGGTACGTCCCTTTCCTTCTCTATTGTAATCCTGCAATTTTTAAATCTTCTGGGTTTATTTTTCCTCCTGCATCGTATCTCTCAAGAATTTTACCATAATTTGTAAGCAGCCTGGATTCCAGGACCCTGGGACATGTCAAATATATAGATGGTTTCCCCGAGTGACAAGTTTCTTGCTCCAGTCTGACTGACTGAGAGTTCCCATTGTGTTCTAGGAGGCAGAGGCAGTAGGATTGAATGTTTGAAAGTTTGAGCTCTGGGTAGGCAACATAGTGACTTAGCAAGACTGTGCCACAAAATACTAGGTAAATAAATAAAACTCGACCTCTTGAGTTGCAGACATAAATCGTCAGTGTTCTGAAACCGAGCTCTGTGACAGGATAGCAGGAAAGACATGTTCGGTTTGCTGGGATGAAAGGAGAGAGAGACTGGAAGAGTAGCGCCAATTTTTCTATTTGTTTCCTTGCAGTTACAACTCTGAAACAAGTTCTTTTTCTCATTAGACAAGAATTTGAAGGGCCTAACTGCCACCCCAGCATGGTACAAGGGCCTCCCCGCTGTCTTCTGATATTTGGCCCAAACACAAGACAGATGTCTTCCTGGTGCTTATGGAGCATTACCAACTCCATGCTCAAATACAGCAACAATAACTTCCCTGGGAAAGCTTTGGCCTAAGATAGAGCAAATGGTTGAAAATTGTTTCCTTTTTTCCCTTTCGTTGTTTGGTATTGAAGCCAGGGCCTTTGCACTGAGCTGCATCTCTAGTTCTGTGACGGGGGATAAATCGCCCAAGATGGGCTCAAACTTGTGATACTTCTGCCTCAGCCTCCTCGAGGGTTACAGGTGTGGATCATCACGCCCAGCTCCATATTTTCTCCTTGAGTAAACAAGCTTCCTGTTTTCACCCTGCACAGGAGCTTGGTGGTGTTTTGCTGTATGGGTGTGATTCTTTGTATTCCACTTGCACTGATGCAGATATCTTTGTATTGTGACCCCATGTCCCACTCACACCAATGAGTGTTAGCAGTGATACACCACCCCTGTTTATCCAGAAGAGACAATATTTATAACCACTTTTAAAATATTACCATTTAATTCCAATAAATATATAGAAGAAAATGCATTTTTCTCTCGACTATAAAAGGAATTTGGACAGTGAGATGCTCAGCAATGTTCCCAGAGGCACACAGCCACGAAAAGGCGGTGGTGGGAAATGAACCTGCACTCGTTTTTCCTCAAAGGTCTTGTTGCTGAAAGGAACCTTGAAAGAGAAGATTTTCAAGAGCGTGGGCAGATCATCCAAGCAGTCGGAGGATAAGCACCCATTTATCTCTATTCACTGCAACTCAGACCTGTCTAAAAGCAGGAAACAGAAGGCATGAGTGTTCCCCATAATATTTGCAGTTCATAAGTTAGAAATTAGCAATCAGCCCCTTTTCACGTAGGACACAATAATAGACACTGGCGCAGTCCCTGCAATTTGGTTATGCAAAGAAAACAGGAAACAAGCCCATTTCCACTGCGGCTTCAGTTTGAGGAGGGCTGGCATCTGCCGACCAAGGGCTAGATTTTCTTGTCAATATTGTATTTACTATCCTGGTCACATGGGCAGAGACAGGCGGATGAGTCACAGTTAACTGACTGCTAAATTGGGAAAATGTAATCCATTTGTTCCTTTCAAATTAGATTCCCCCAAAGCATTTTGGAGTCTTTTCTTCAGCAACCATAGCCACAACCTAAACAGTAAGTACATTCCCAAATTGCACTAATCTGACTCTCCATGATAAGAAAGTAAATTACTGTTCTGTGGCATTCTTCTCCAAGGTGAAGAGGATGTCGATCATCTTCATCTGTGAATGCCAAGCCTTGCCCACCTTGGCTTTATGCATGGCCCCCTCCCACTGCTTCATTACTTTCCAGGGCAATTCAAATATAACATAGCATACTGGGTAACTTATTTCTAGCAAGCAATTGGTGTAGTAATTAATCAATAAAGACCAGATCAGTAGTTCTGCAGGAAATCTATGGACTCGTTCGATACAATGTCCTCATTTTATGGATAAAGGAATCAGGCCAACCAGGTGTCAAGTGACTTCATGAACTAATGTTTCTGGATGCTCACTTGGCCTTTACTGCCCCTTCCCCTCTTCTGTATCCACCAATACAATGAAGATACATGTCACACTGTGCACTCATTACAGTGCCATACCGGAAACCTGAATTTCCAGGTGTCCAAATCAAACAAACAAGTCAATAAACAAACTAGCAGGTCCATGCACTGACAGCCGGCTATTCCGAAGAAAGATACCTGGGGTAAAGGACCTGGAACTCTTCCGCAGAAGGTCATTTGGCTTAATATCCTAACCTAGGTGAGTTCATTTCATTTCCTTATAAAATCTGTTGGCTTGACTAAGAGTCTGACTTCTCATCTTATCCACATTTAGCAATAAAGTCAGAGAGACATGGATTTCTTCAAGCTTAGATGCTCAGTGACCTGTTTTTATTTTCAGGGACTGCAGCTGCTCTTGGAAACCACCAGTGGTGTTTCTCCAAATGCACAGGGTTGCATTGCTCCCCATCATTCCCCTTCGTCCTGCACAGGAGAGGATCAGGTTACCCCCTGGGTAGGAGCTGCCTGCAGCGGTCATGTTAGGGCAGAAAAAGTACCTAGAAACCAACTTTTCTCCTCAGGGTCATCAATATCATCTTGGTCTCTTACATTTTATTTTTTTAAATTTAATTCAGTTTTTATTTATTTTTGCTGTACTGGAGATTGAACTTGGGCTCTTGTGCTTGCAAGGTAGGCGCAGTACCACTTGGGCTAAATGCACCACCCAGTTTCTTCTTACATTTTAAACTGAGTACACTGTTAGGGCCTTTCCGTAGGCGAATCACTTAATGTTCGTATGAAATTATTGCACAAACGAGGACACGGGGTCAGAAAGGTTAAGAATGTGGCCTGGATCACATAGTGACAAGAAACTCCAGCCTGGAAGAAGGAGTTTGACTGCAAGGCGACAACAACTGGCATGGTGTGCGGCCTCTGCTAGTCACGCGGAGTCAGGCCTGAACAGGAAAGTTCTCTTTTCTGTCTTCATTTCCTTTTCAGACTAAGGGCAACAAGAGGAGGGCTGTTGTAAGGGTGAAATGAAAAATTTCATCCTCTATGTAAAACCCTAGAGCAAGGGTAAGGATGTGAGAACCTTCACGTTCTTTCTGCCAAGGGGAACCCTGGACTATCCTGAAGGCACTGGGGCCCTTTCCTTAATCCAGGGCCTTCATTCTGAGCTACACCCTAAGCCTTTTTCTATTATTATTTTGAGATAAGGTCTTGCTACGTTGCTAAGTTGCCCCACCAAGGGTAGAACTTGCAATCCTCCTGCTTCAGCCTCTCAGAGTGGGAGGAGTATAGGCTTGCGACACTCAGTTTAATTCATACTATTTTAATGGTAATTTCTAAAACACTGGGGACCAGTTCTCATGGATGAACAGTTTGAGGTAAAACTGTAGACTGCCTTTTAGCGACTTTCAGGAAGCAGGGATTGGTGTAACAAGGAGCTTCAGCACAGGAGCACTGTCTAGGTGCCACTCAGCTTGCTCTTGCTTCCCGTGTGCTCTGAACTCCCTGTGGCTTTGTCTTCTTGCTTGTAAAATTAGATTAAGATAACAGAAAGCCAAACCTCCAATGTAAAAATGTATAAGTTGTTCTTTTTTTTTTGTACTAAGGTTAGAACTCATGATCTTGCACTTGCAAGGCAGGCACCAAAACCACTGAGCTAAATCCCTGACCTCCAGTTTAAATATTGGCAGAGGACTCATCTAGATATCCTCCAGTGAGGACACCCCAATGACCAGAAAGCACATGGAAGATGTAAGAATATCATTAACCACCAGGGAATACAAACCACAGTCACCATGAGATTCCACTCTATGTTCAATAAGGTGGCTATATGAAAAAGAGAAGAAAGCTAGTGTTAGCAAAGATGAGGAGCAATTGGTACCTTTGTACCTTGGAGGTGGAAATGTAAGACGGGATAGTCTTTGTGTGAAGATGTGGTGCTCCTTCAAAAAGCCAAATATAGAGTTAGCATGTCAATCATAGTGGCACATGCTTATAATCTCAGCACTCTGGAGGCTGAGGCAGGAGGATCACAGGTTTGATCACAACCTGGGAAACATAGCAACTCACTGAGACCCTATCTGAAAAGGAAATGGAGGGATGGAGGATGTTGCTCAGTCCAGAAGCCCTGGGTTCAACCCCTAACACTTCCCCCCGATTCTATTTCTAGGTATATACCTAAAAGGAATAAAACTCTGGTGTACATGAATGTTTGAACACCAATGTTTAAATTAATTAAAAGGTGGAAGCAACCCAAGTGTCCATAACCTGGTGAAGTATAAACAAAATGCAATATATCCATGCAATAGAATGTTATTCAACCACAGAAGGGAATGACATGGTACTACAGAGACAAACCTTAAAAACTTAATGCAATATTAAAGAAACAAGACATAAAAACCATATAATATTGAATCAAATATTATTAATTTACATGAAATATTCAAAGTAGGCAAATTCATAAAGTTTATTAGTGGTTTCCAGGGCCTGGTTAGAAAGGCAACTAGCTTAACTTCTTAATGGGTACAAGATTTTATTTGGTTGGAAATGTCCTAACACTACATAGTGGTGACAGTTGTACAATATTGTGAATGTACTAAATATGATTGTAGGTTTAAAATGGTAAATATTGGGTTGGGGATTTAGCTTGGTGGTACCATGCCTATTTGGCAAGCATGAAGTCCTGAGTTTGATTCCTGGTATGTATTAATTAATTAATTAACAAAAGGTAAATGTTAGGCTGACTTAGTTACTTTGTCATTGCTAGAAAAAAATACCTGGCATCCTCAAGTTAAAGGAGGGAATTTTTTTTAGCTCATATTTTTAAAGGTTTAATCCGTAGTCAGCTGATTCCAAGACAGAGTGGCATGGCAGAGAAGAAATTGTCTATACCAAGGCAGCCAGGAAGCAACAAACCGTAGTCTTCCTTTCTCTTTTATCCCATACAGGTTATAAGCCAATTGGTTGGTGCCAGCCACATCTAGGGTGAACCTTCCCATTGTCCATACCCAGAACTATGCTAAACCAATCAATAAACTAATTGAGTGATCACGCACTTAATCCATGTTTAACCTGAAAGCTTCACCTGCAAGGCCATGAGGCTTGGGGGGACATCTAGATACAAGCCATAATAAATGCTATGTGTGCTTTTACACAACTTGGGGGGGCATTATGATAACATCACATAGTGGTTGAATTCTTAAATTACCTATTCAGTACCAAATAATAGTTATCAGTGACAGTATTTGTGATGGTTATTCATGACGTATCACCTTGAATGGGCTAAGGAATGCCTTGCAGGTCAGTAGATCACAGTTCCGGGGACATCTGTGTAAGACTGACACTTAGGCAGGCAAACCGAGGGTGGAAGACCCAACCAGAGGTGGGCGGCAACAGCCCAGCCTTGTTAGCTGGATGGGAATTCAAAGAGCAGAAGACAGACACGTGTCTATGTGGAAGTCTCCACTTTGCGCAGATGTGTCCTCTGCTGTGTTGCCTTGGAAGATTGCGCTCCAGGCCTTCGGTTTTTTTGGGCTTCCGGAGCAGACTCGTCCCAGCGAGTCTCTAGTGGGTTTCCAGGTCTTGTCCTTGGGCTGGTGCTGTACTTGGAGCCTCTTGTTCTGTGGCTTCTGTCTTCTTGAGCTGGCAGCTACCGGATCCTCCGGTTTTCCAGCCTGCCGTCAGTTACTGCGAACTCTCCCGCCTCTCATCCTGCAAGCCTACCGAATAAATCCCTTTCCATAAGGATACACACATTTTCTATTGATTCTGTTTCTCTAGGGAATCCTAATTAATACCGTATTGACAAGAATAAAGGCTAAGAGAAGATAGAAAGAGAACCTGAAAGGTCAGGGTTGAAAAAGCAGACTTGAGATGAAATAAATTGAAGCCTGGGAGGCCAAGACCTAAGGGACAAGTGCAGGAATTGTGCAGTGGATACAGAATAGGAAGTGTGGACCGAAAACGTGTTTGCGAGTGTAAATATGAAATGAGAGGGAGATTTGGCAGTCTGTTCGTAGAATTGTAAACAATGGACTAGATCACACCAATCTCACTAAACCAATCTAACTGGAAAGAGAATTCCATATTGTGCATGTTAGAGGCTCTGGGGGATTGTAAGAGACCTAGGTGAGTGAGGAGAAAGGGGTTTAAGGGCTTTGACTAGACCATCTGAGGGGGAAGGAAACAAAGATTCGAGTCCTCTTTAATTGCTATTTGGCAGCGGGACGAGTTCTCCTTGAACGTAGAGATGAAACCACAGGAGATGAGCTTATATTCAGGTTACACAAATAAGAGTACAGACTTGAATGCCCCCCTGCGGTAATTTGTCCCTTTGTTCCGAGAAAGCAGCTGAAATAATGCAAAGATCATTGACTTAAATAAACATGGATGAAAAGTTGTAGCTCGAAGAAGCCCGACCCTCCTGTGAGACCTTAGATTCTATATGGCTTATGCGGAGATGCTGGGTTTTTTTTAGCAGCGGCACAGTTTTCCTCTGTGTTTGTATCAGATGGAGTAATAGCTCTAGAAATAGTCTTCTTTTTAAAAAAAAAATTCTTTCCAGGAAAATTCTCTCTTCTCCTCAAAACAACACAAGTTGAAACACGTCCACAGTTGTAGACACAATGAATATCCTTGGTAACCCAAAGTGAAGAGAACTCAGAACTGAGACCTCCCTGACTTGGAAACCGAGCTCCTGACACAGTCATTTAACCACTTACTCCCTCCTTTGGGTCACAACTAAATTTCAGGGAGATTAAATTCTTAAATGAGCCAAGAGTTCATGCATTTGCCATGACTAAAGTTACAAAGGGCTCTGGTTATTTAAGAATCCATGTATTTTTTTTCTTACTTTCACAAATGTTTTTAAAACTAAAAGAGTAAACAAAACCTATTTCCGTCTTTCAAAATGTCACAACGGAGTCATATGAGCCACTGTCCTGGTAAAATCATCCCTTCTTCAAATTGTATTCCTAGTTCTTGGCTCGTCTTTGGCATGATCCAGTGGGTGGCACACCGGGTTCCCTTTAAAAGCTGACCCAGTCAGGGAAACGTAACAGCCTTGTTTGGCAGAGCCTTTGGAAGACCTCAGGATACTAGAAAGCTTGCTAGAGTTCCCCAAATGTAACCAAATACTCCTATTTATGTGTGAAGGAAAATTTCCTCAACCTCAGTTTAAAAATTCATTTGGGACCTCAATTTCCCACTCCTTTCTCTCTGAGACTTCTGAGGAATGACCACCAAGAGAAAAAAAAAATACTGTGGTTTGAATCCCTTTATGGTTCACATCTTCCAAGTGAGAGAAAATTTTTTAAAAGGATGATTTTCTCCCAACACAAATGCATGTGAAGGAAAGGAAGGAGGAAAACTTGCGAGCACACAAGGTCACTTTTCTGCAGTTGGCTGCTTCTGCTGACCTGATGAATTGGAAGCTCATTACTTCTGCCCAGTTTTACAGGCTTTCTCCCAAGTAGTGTTTTGAAAGTGAAAAATGAGCCCTGTTTGTTCTTCCTACACCAAAGGGAAACTGGCAGGCTCCTGTCACTGCCGGCTCACTGGCTCTCGGGAGGGAAGGAGTTTCTCAGGGCTTGGCTGAACTCTTGCTTGATGGCCCAGCCTGTTATTCCAAGTTCGAGGAACTTGTCAGACAGAGGCTGTTTGTCTGATGAGACTGAACATGCTGGTTCAGTCTGCCGTCTCCTGCTTGGATCTCCTGTCTCCTTCCAGGGAAGCCTTGTTTCTGACAAGCCTCATGATGGCTGTTATAGGCGGGGGAGACTGGTGCCCACTGGAGTGGCATTTGTTCCGGATCAGAACTCTCCAGCACTCCGTCCTGTACAGCCTCACCATGCTACAGAGGAATAGTAGCCATGTGTTCGGTTTGCGTGTGTGTGTGTGTGTGTGTGATTAATCAAAGAGTTAAAAAAAAGACAGACGGTTTAGACAGATTTCTAGCAAGCAGATTGTGACAGCCTAGACTAGCAAAACACAACCAATGTAATTTCTGAATTTGTGATTATTAGTGTATTTTTTGTACCAGTATAAGACACTTCTTAATTCTCACTTTTTCCCATTCCCCTACCCACCCTACAACCCTCTACCCCCTGAATGCATAAGCTTTGTTTCCCTTTTATTACCATCACATTTTTTCTTTACTCCTCATTACTCACTCCACCACATTTCCTTTTGCATATTTTCTATTTTACAATATCCATCATCATACATTCTAGAACTTATTAACATCTTTAGTTTCTCATATCAGAGAACAGGTATGATATTTACACATCTGTGACCTATTTATTTCACTCATGATTATGTCGTGAAGGTACATCCATTTGAGTATAAATGACTCATTTATCATCCTTTAGGGCAGAGTAATATTCTATTTTATCGAAAAATCACATCTTCTTTATCCAGTCTCCAGGTGTTGGACATTTGGGTTATTTTCCAAGATTTAACTATCACAAACTGAGCTGTTATGAACATGAGCGCACATATATCATTATGATATGATTCTTTTAATTCTTTTGTGTATATTCCTAGCAGAACAATAACAGAGTCAAATGGGACCTCTAATCTTAGTTTTTGGAGGAATGTCCAGACTGACTTCCATAGAGGTTGTACCAGTCTACATTTCCATCAACAGTGGAGAAGAGTTCCTTTTTCTCTGCAGCCTCGCCGCATTTGTTGCTGGCTAATTTTGAGATAGCAGCCATTCTTTGTGGAGTGAGATGAAATCTTAGAGTTGTTTTCATCTGCATCTCTCGAATGACCAGCAGTGTTGAGCATTTCTTCATATGCTTCTTGGCAGCTTTTACTTCTTCCTCTGAAAAGTGTATATTTTTTCTTTAATCTTACTTTGCACCAAGAGGAAATAAAAAAATAAGAAAAACTGTATCTATATACTAGGCTTAAAAAAACCCATCAATTTCGACTACTATAACTAGCATCATGAAAGTTAAAATTACAAGGATTAGAGATTATGATTTCTATGAAAATGAAACTTTGCTATGAATCTTTAAACATTGTTACTTTTTTTCTTTAAAGTCAAAAGCTGCACCTGTCATGTTTAGGAAAAAAAAAAGAAGAAAATTGCATCCATACATAATCTCATTATCAGAAAAGATTATGTATTTTCACAAAATAAGAATAAGGTAGGGTAGAGTTCAAATTATGGACCAAATTATGAGTCTGAGCACATTAATCTTGCTTAGCCTTGATTTTCCTGTACAAAGGGATACATGTATTTATAGGAATGTGGAGCACTGTGGTAAAAGTTTGGGCACAAAATAAGTTGCTGATTTATATCTGTGCTTGATCCTTTAAACTACATGTTGTATCTCAGGATTCATATCACCAAAAGTTTGAGAAAATGAGCTCACTTAACTTTTCTCCAATTCCTTTCTTTGCTCTGTTGAAACAACACAAATTTTTGGTGTCTGCTTTCTTAGAGTTTAAAAGTGTACTTAGAATGAAATTTAATGTTCATATTCTATATACTAATTTGAATGCTGCTGGAACAGTGTTCTCATTTTTTATTTGCAATTTCAGTCATATCCAAGATTCACATAATTGTCTTGTATTATATCTTGGAATGTATCTCTTTGTGGAGTTTTAAATTCAGACATATCCTTTATTCTTTTTTTGTGTGTGTGTGGTACTGGGGATTGAACTCTGGCCCTTGTGCTTCCAAAGTAGGCACAGTACCACTTGAGCTAAATCCCCCACCCCCATATCCTTTATTCTTATATTAGAAAATGTTTGTCCACCATAGATATTGTCTTCTATATAATCGCTGTTTATAAATTTGTACTATACAATAATTTATTACAATAATTTGATCATCAGTTTTTATTTTGTTTTAATTTTTTAGCCTTAGGATGTTATTGCTCTTTCCTTTACATTTCTCCATCCAGAAAATATTCCTTTTAAACCTCACTGCATTGTTGTTATGCCTATTTAATCCTTTTAGTCATTGATTCTTTAGTGAGAAATGAGTAGGATATATTCCTGTTGCTTAAATTTTTATCTTATTAGGCTTTTTGTTTTTTTAAAACTCAGATCCCCCTTTACCTTTTTTTATTCCCTTGCTCATCCTTCTGATCAAAATTTATTTTATGATGTTTTTAAATTAACTATTATACTTTTATTTTGTGGTAGTCAGGAATTTATATGCACATATAAAATAATAGAGAGACTATATGAATTTCTCCCAACAACATCTCATAAGATAATGGAGTATCACAACTAGCGTATTGAAAATTTTTACAGTTTTTTTAGTGTGTCTTTTGAGAGGGAGTCTCACTAATTTACACAGGCTGAATTTAAACTTGCAACCCTTCTGTCTCAGCCTCTCAGAATGCTGGGATTACAAGAGTGCGCTACTATGCCCAGCTAACATATTGGTACAACCAATCTTATTTTGATGTTTTGAGTTTTAGGCAGTTTGTGGTTATATGTGTATGCATGTGTAGTATATATATGTATATATATATGTATGTATTTCTATGCAATTCTATAACGTATGTAAGATGATAAATCTACTACCAATGGAAAAAATATAGAAGAGTTTCATCACCATTAGGATCCCCTGGGTTGTCTTTTACCACCATAGAGGACTGTTTTGCACATTTCCTATAGCTGGAGTTATACAGTATGTGTTCATCTGTGGCCACGTACTTTCATTTAGCATACTGTTTCTGAAGTCTCTATGTTGTAGCACTTTTCACTGCTTTCTCACCTTTTACAGGAATATAAAATTCCATTTTAAATTGATATAAAGTATTTTCTATTATCAGTTAATGCACATTTGGGTTGTTAGCTTTTTGGGTTACTATAAATAATACTAATAACATTCATATGCAAGTTTTTGGTGAGGACATATGTTTTCATTTTCTTGGGTGTGTACCTAGGACCAGAACTACTGGGTCACACAGTGACTGCTTTTAGCTGTGTGCGGAGCCATCAGAGCATTTCCAAAGTGATTGCATGATTCTCATCCTCACCAGCAGTGTATGAAGCATCTGACTCCACACTTTCACCTGCAGAGCTGGCTTCCAATTTGAAACGTACGTCCTCCTTGATGTGGCATCTCTTAGTAGTTTTAATTTGCATTTTCTGATGCAATGATGTCGATATGTCTTTTCATATATTTATTGGCCATTCATCTATTTTGTTTCCCCAAATATAAGTTCAAATTTTTATTTATTTTTAAATTGAGTTAAGGTTTAGACCTAGAACACTCATGTGTTCAGAAGTGGTGTTTTATAAAGGTGACTGGATCAAGGGGCACTAAACTCAGCCCCGAGCTAATCCATAGCCACATGTGTTGTTTGGAGGAGGGGCCTGCTTCACTGAGGTGTGACCTGAAGTTTATCTGTGACCTACCACCCTCTGCTCCCTGCCTCCTGGCTACCATGATGTGAGCATTTCCTTTAGGCCCCTCTGCCATGCCAGTTCTGCCCAGAATCCTGCCAACCATGGATTAAACTCACTGAAACAGTAAGTCAAAATAAACCTCTCCTTCTTTAAATTTTGGTCTTGAGTATTATGAACAAGAGCAAGCAAGGGACTAAGATGGGTTATTAGTTTATTACTAAGTTGTAAGAGTCCTTTCTGTATTCTGTCTCTAAGTCCCTTGCTTGATATGTCATTCACAGTTAATGTTTCCAATTCTGTGAGTTGTTTTTTCACTTTCTTGAAAGTGACTTTTGACTTGGAGAAGTTTTAATTTTGTGGGAGTCCAGTTCATCAGTTTTTGCTTTTGTTGCTGGTGGTGCTGAGATGCCTGTGCTCTACCACTTGGCTACATCTGTAGCCCTGTTGCTTGTGTTTCTGTGTCACATCTAAGAATCCACTGCCTACTCCAAAGGCATGAAGACTTATGCTTAAGAGGATCATAGTTTTAGCTCTGTTAAACATCTTAATCATTTTATGGTAATTGTTTTATGTGGAATCAGATAACTTTTGTATCAGGGATCAAATAGATCCAATTTCATCCTTTTACATGTGTATATTCAGTTGTTTCAGCATCATTTGTTGAAGTGGCTACCCTTCTGCATCCAATTGTCTTAGTTCCCTTGTTCCAAAAAATAAATCAACTATCCATAGACGTGGGAGGTTTCTCTCCTCTGAAACTCTCAATTTTGCTCCATTGGTCCATATGTCCAATTTTACTGTAGTTATGGAGGCTCTGGGCCTGAATCAGGTCTTGTGTATGTCCTCCCAATTCTCCTGATTATGTAGCTGCTTTTCATTTGTCTTTGAGGTGCTGGGTATTGAACCGAGGGCCATGGCAAGCAAGTATTTTGTCACTGAGCCACACCCACCCTCCACAGCTGGCTTATGATCTTAATTTCCCCGAGTCTAACATCTGCCTGTTCTCAGAGCCTTCACTGCCCCACTGTCCTCTCAGGAAGTTGAGAATATGATAAGGCCAGACTCAGTGCATCCACAGTGTAGTCCCTGCCTGGCCTTGGATGAGGAGGAAGGATGACTTCCTAAGGCTTCACAGTGTGCACGAAACCCTCTCCTCCTGCTTCGTGGCAGCACCCCTGCCTGTGCCCCAGCCCCCTCCATGGGTTCCCATGGGGCTGTCAGGCTGCCCAAGGTCTTCCCTATCTCTTGGAACTTACTAGGGATGTGTGTGGCCCTTGTTGCTAATTCACAATCAGGTAGTTGACACCTGCCCTTGTACCCTTTTCCTTTCCACAGCAGCAAACATTTTCCATTTCATCTTTATGGCCAAGGGCACAGAATCTTGCAGGTGTGTGTGTGTGTGTGTGTGTGTGTGTGTGTGTGTGTGGTACTAGGGCTCAAACTCAGTACTTGTGCTTGCCAGGCAAGTGCAGAACTACTGAACTACATCCCTGGCCCAATCTTCCTGGTTTGTATTTTTTTTCCTTAAAAGCACAGTTAGTTTTTTGACTGTTTGTTTTTCATTAAGGTCTTGCTTCCCAAGACTTTGGAACAGGGCCCAGAAGGGCTGGAGAGGAAAGACCTGGATGTTCCTCCGCAAGACATGCTTGAGAGGCCTTTCCTTCCTTCCTTCCTTCCTTTCTTCTTTCCTTAGCTGGTGCTCCACCCCCACATCTGAACCCCCAGAGCCTGTCCTTTACTCTGGTCCTTCAAAATGGCCTTTGTTTGCCCAACAGCTCAAGGGGCTTAGTTTTTCATGGAATCCTATACATCAGGTTGAACCCCCTCCAAAGCCCGCAGGGCTTTCATGTACAACCATCAGGACAGGGTAGTTACAAGCCATGGCTGAGTGCAGAGACATGAATCAGAGCCAGAAGTAAGCATGAGAATGACAGAAAAAACAATTGGTAGGCTCTGGACCTTTTAGGGGCATGGAAAAATGGGGTCAACTTGGCCTCATCTATAGCTCACTGGCTGGTCTACTCCAACTAACATCTGGAATCTGCACACAGCAACACTGGTTGTCTCTTCTTATCTCACTTCCTTTCTTCACAGCACTGTCAGGAAATGTCCATATTTTGGAAATGTACAGTTTTAGAATGAGTTTGTCAGTGTAGGATTTAAGGCACTTTCTAGTCATGTGACTAGTTTTGCTATTCTGTTTTCTATGCGTTTAAAGAAGAGCTGCTCTATGGGCCAGAGGATTAGCTCAGTGGTTCCAGTGCCTGCCTCGCAAGCGCAAGGTCCTGAGTTCTATCCCCGGAAACCATATACAATGCTGGGCGTGGAGACTCACGCCCACCAGCGATCAATACCACATACCACAATGCCAGGCGTGGTGGCTCACGCCTGTAATCCCAGCACTCGGGAGGCAGAGACAGGAGAATTGCTGAGTTCCAGGCTTGCCTGGGCTACATAGTGAGCTCAGGGCCAGCCTGAACTACAAAGCGAGACCCTGTCTCAAAAAAAAAAAAAAAGAAGAGCTGCTCTTCTTTCCCACTGTGTACAGAACTTCCCTGCTTCCTCTTCGTGCTTTAACTTCAGGGTCAAGACCCAGATTTTATGACCACTTTGGGACCAATCAAGGAACACTTCCCAGGAGTGATGTTGGACTTGAACAGGATGAGTAGGAATTAGGTGGATTGTGGAGCAGGGATTCCCAGCAGGAAGAATTAGGGCTAGAGTTGGGGAGGGGAGGGGGACAGCAGATGGGGCTGGAACTCTAGGCAAGTTTCATCACTGAAGGCCTCAATGTAATGGTGTAATCACTTCCTATTGCTACTGCAGCAACTCTGCTCAGTGCACATGTGTTATCTTATAGTTTAGGAGGTCAAATATCCAAAATAGGTCTTACTTGGGCTGAAATCAGAACATCAACAGTGCTGTTTCTTCCTGGAGGTTCTGGGGGAGAACTCATTTTTTTAGCTTCTAGAGGCCAACTGTACTCTCCGGTTTGTGACTTCTGTCTTCAAAGATAGCAGTCTGAAATCTTTAGATCTCTGATTTCTGCTTTCCTCTTCTACTTTTAGCAACCTTTGTTATTAAAAGATTGCATCCACCTGGATAATCCATAGACATCTTCCTATTTTAGGATCAGCTGATTGTCAATATTAATTTTAC
This sequence comes from Thryonomys swinderianus, assembly GCA_004025085.1. NCBI lineage: Eukaryota > Metazoa > Chordata > Mammalia > Rodentia > Thryonomyidae > Thryonomys > Thryonomys swinderianus. The sequence goes on from PVIC010004381.1 coordinate 50,057, forward strand.
CTGAAAGCTTACTTCTCCCTTTCAGATGCAAGGTTGTATGTTCACAGGTTCTGGGGACTAGTGTGAGCATGCTTTGTGGAGCAGTTATTCTTCCTGTTACAGGTGGGGAGCTACTGACAGATATAAGCAGAAGAGTAACATGACCAGATTTGCATTTAGAGGAGTCACTGTTATGGCTTCAAGATTGGGCTGGGGGTAGGTAAGGCAGGTTAGGAACTGGTGGAACCTGACAAAAGCCATAAGTAAAAAGTCTGGACAAAAGGTCTTTTCAATAATTAAGTGTAAAATGGTGTGTGTTCATAAGCACATACTTCAAGTGACTCAACTCTGGGATTCTTGTAACAATTTCATATAATTAAGTTTGAGACATAGCTCATCATGTGAAGAAAAGGACATTGCTTTAAAAATCCTGGTTTAAGGATTTACATAAATAACTTTGGAACTAAGATTTAATCTTCATAATTTCTTTACTTTTCCCAAGGAGAAATGTTTTCTCAATTTTTAAGAAGAAGTTGTTGGACTAGATTGCCTACAAAGTTTTTCTCCATACATAACTTTTCTGATTCTACTGAAAAGAGCTGGAAATTGTTTCCACTTTGTTTAAATTATGGCTTGGAGATAAATCAACACATGACTGAAGACCTTTGCAAATATAATAACAGAGCTAAAGCTAAATGCCATCCATTACTGAACTACAAAAGATGAGAGGAAAAAGTGTGAATATGTAAATTATGATAAACTCTGAATCCAAAGAGTGGGAGACTGTGAAATCCCAACGTTTGTTTTCTAAAGAAATTCAGTAGGTTTTAGCTTCGATTCATTTTAACTTTGTGGGTGGGAAGAATAGTCTGAGGGGCAGATTTCTGGTTTGTCCGTCCTCAGAGTGGAAGCTGACTCTTCCCTGGGAGAATCTTGAAGTGCAGATTGACCGGGAGGCTGAAGTCTGGCCCAGGAAGAACAGGAGCACAGACACTCTCAGAGCCAGGACTGTAGGCAAGGAAAGGGTGCAGAAATGTATTGTCCCTATGTCCGTAAAGAATCTGACCTAGAATTGGTCTGCTATCCTTCTGTTACCAGCTAAAGAGTTGAAGAGTCAGGAGCAAATATCTGATGGGTTATGTACCAACTTCCCTTAGCTGGAAAGAAAGAATAGGGCCACCTCACTCTGCCCATTTGGCCAGCTATTTGCAATAAATGTCTCCTACAAGCATAGACCAGATTCTAGCAAGTGTGCAGATGAGGTGGGCGGATGGCATGGCCAAAACCGACAAATGTCTTCCATCCAACTAACTTGGTTTTTCTGTCTGGTCCCTGGTCTCCTCTTGGCTTCCTTTTATGTGTTAATTGAAGCCATGCCCCTCAGTCTAGACTGGTGCTTAAGGGAGCATCCAAATTTCCAGGATGTGCCTGAAAATGAAGCTTTGTTCTTTTGAGATGGGCCTCCTGACAGAGCATCCTGATACCAGGGCAGCTGGGGTGGAATTTATTCAGCTAAGTTCTGACTTTGACCTTGTGTTGCAGGCAAGGCCACAAGAGTCTGAACAGGCCTGAATATCAAGCTGCTGGGGCCGTTGCTTTGGGAAACTAATGCACCTAAGATGTGATTGAAACATAGGGTAAATGTTTAAACAAAAATAAATGTATTGCAATAAGAGATATGTTGCCATTAATATATGAAAATATTACTCTCACTTTCAACACACTTCTTTCCAATCATTTCCTTCCAACTTTCTGGGACTGCTCTGAAAGTCCTCTTTTACGGGTGTCTTAAATTGGGCCCTCTTGGCTACCTCAGTGTCCAGAATCAATTCAAATGTTTACCTCATTTTGACATTGAGGAAGAGCCAGAAGTCACAGAATGCCAGATCCAGGGAACAGGTAGATGGGACACACTAACGTTTTTATGAATTCACCACATTTTAAGCACACCTCATAAAAACATGAGCGGGCTTCTAGAACTGTTTTAGAAAGTGCAGAGAATGATGGGATAAATGTGTTTGAAGTGCACGAGAGTATTTTGAGGGGCAACTAATGAGGATGTGTCTTTTACTGTAATAAATGAATTTTTAAAACAAAAATGTTCACTGTCCATCTTGATCACTACTTGTATAGTGGTGGTGACTGTCCACAAACCCACCATGGTGTCAGCTTTACTACCATTCCTGCTCTGAGTAAGGCTAGTCAGCCCTCAGGGCCAGAGATCAGCTAAATTGACTGCTTTGTTTGTCAGGAATATTTGTCTCCTGTTAATAGGACCAGACATAGAAAGAGATATAATTAGCACTGCATTTCACCATCATGTACTTCTAGAAGGGGAAAACTAGATGAAATCTGGCCACCATGGAAGGAAAGGTCTGGCCTTTGTGAGGTCACTCTGGGTGTGTCTCTTTCTGGCTGAGGGGCTGGGACAAGCACAGGCTTGGGTGTAGAGAGGAGCCAGAGGGCCGGCTCGGAAACTCCAGTTGTCAGACGGTGTCCGAGAGGCTGGTCACAGACAAACAGGGAGAACAATCCCACTTTCCTTTTTCTCAGTTGTTATAAGGCTGCCAACACAGCCGCAGCCATGGATTTGGGAGTCAAGCCGCAGTAGCTCTTAGTGAAGTTTATTCCTGTAACTCACTCATTGCTGCCTTATGCTATGTGAAGACTTTTTGAAGCATGAAGGGGCAGGCGGCATGTCTGAAATAAAAAGCACCTCTCTTTGTTTCCCTTTGGTTCTCTTCCTGCACCAGGAAATACCAAGGAGAAGAATTTGTAAGATGATCATGTGTGAAAAGCAGAGCTGTCAGTCAGTAAGCTAAGCATGAGACATGTCTGCACTGTTTTAGCCTCTTATGGATAATAGGTATTTGGCAAGGAGGTTTGGAGGGTATGTGGCTACTAGCAATTGCTGTGGATTGTGTCTAGATGTCTCCCAAAAGCCTCAAGCAGCCATAGGTGGCTTTTTCAGAAATGGCTAGAGCTAGAATCTGTGATGCTGGGATTAAGGGTATGTGATTACTAAATCAGTCAACTGATTGGTTCGGCACCTGCCCAAGGTGAACACCCTTGACAGAGCATAAAAGGGTTAGAAAGAAGCTGTATAGTTGCTTACAGGCCACAGACTTGCTTTCGCTGTCTTCTGCCTGCCATGAACTGTTTCTCTTCTGTGATGCCCTTCTGCATGCCACCCTGCCTTAAAGCTAGCTGACTATGAACCAAAAGCCTGTACAAACTGTGAGCTAAATAAACCTTTCTCTCTTAATTTGTGGGTGTTGGGTATTTTGTCTTAGCAATGAGAAAAGTAACAAAGGCAGGGGTATTTATTAATTTATTCACATGTATGGGGATGGAACCCAGGGTGTCCAGCATGCTGGGCAAGTACTCTCCCCCAGGGCTTCCCTCAGTCTACTGTGTCCACTCTTTCATGCTTTCAAATCTATTCCTGGCCCTTTCTTGGATCTGCTCTGTGTGGCAAAGTAGTATAAAGAAAGAAGCTGTGTTTCCTGATTCTGGTGTCTACTGGCTTCTGACAGGTTGGGCCAATGGGAGATGCTGGCAGGACACAGGAGGCAGAGGAAGGAAGGCTCTGGAGAGGTTCTCTCTGCCTTGGGCATCACCTTACGTTACTGCTGTGCCTCTTCTGCATTGCTCAAGTGCCTCCTGTGCCAGGCTCTGCAGGCCTGCTGGGCTCTAGCTTCCACCAGGTGCCCATCCCTGGGCTCTGGTAATTGTCTCCCCTTTCTCTGTGCAATCCACACATGGTCCTACCTTCCTCACCATTGGTAATCTGGAGTATCTTCCCACCACATCTGGCTTCTTAGCAAATTTCACCACCTGGGTAACCAAGCCTTTGTATTAAATTCCATTAGAAAAACTTAGATGGTTTTCCAAATTAGGCAATGACTAACTCAGGCAGACGATGGTTTTGTTTTGTTTTGATTTAGACAAGAAATGTTCCAGAGTATACACTGGGCCCAAGCTGTCATGCCCCAGCCACAGTTTAAAATAACTATTGGCTTTCTCCTTTATTGCTCCTGGGTTTGCCTGCTGGAGACACCTACATATTTCCATAGACTGACACACCTTCAATTTCCGGTTTTCCATGACATCTGAACTCCCAGAATCCCTCTGAGGTCCTCTAGTATCAGCCTGACTTGGGTTAAGTCCCAGTTAAAACCTTAGCGCTCCAATGGTGTTGTCTATTAGAAGCATGCCTGCTTTCACCTTTTCTACTACCATACTAAACAGCACACAAAGAAACGGATGGAATTTATTTTAATTGTATGTTTCATTTGACACTATTTTAATCCTTTCCACATGTAATCAATATTAAAACTATTGAGATATTTTATATTCTTTTCCCTTATGCTAAACCTTTGAAACCTAGTAGGCATTTTTACACTTACAGCACATTTTAATTCACACTTGCCAGATTCTAAGTGCTCAAGACTTGTAAATGGCTGTGGTTACCTTACCGAACAGTGAAGATCTATAAGAAGATATGACTTGGCTCTGTGGCCATTTCTTCTTTTTAAGAAAGATTCTATATGATGTACCATGCTCAGCACGCAACTGGAGTTTCATAAATGTTAACTGCAATTATTATTACCTACGTTTAGTTTCCACTGTGTTTCTCCTACCGGCCTTTTGAAATCTTTGTTGGCCCCACTCACAGTCCCTGCTTTCTCTCTGCAGGTGCTTTTCAGTGAAAACTGTGGTCAGGCAAATACTTCTCTTCACCGGCTATCGCCAACCTATGAGATGGTTTATTATCTGCTACAGTAGAAAACATAATTTTTCTCTAATTAAAAAAGTTGATTAAAACGAACGATTATTAAGTATGAATCAGATTGCTTCCAGCGTATTCTTTTAAAATATTAAAACCATAGCCAGGCGTACTTTTTCACTGTAACGCCACATTCTTTTCTTTGGGTATGGATCACCTGGTCAAGTCCATGTCCACACAAGCCACACATAACTTGTATCTGATTGCAGTTCAGTTTTCTTGAAAGTAGAGAGAAAACGGAAAACATCATGAAGACACGTGTGCAGATACATCTAGATTTGCACAGCACCTCCACCATCCTTCCTAGTTGTCCAGCATACCAGAGTTAACATTTTTTTCTTTTTCTTTTTTTAAAATTGAATTCTTTATTGGTACAATTTATATACATCTCACAATCACACATAACATGGGGGAATTTGTACCAATATATGAAACAAGTCAATTCTTATTTTCACCCATATCCACACCCACCCACACCTCCTAAAAGAGCATGTATATAGGGGGTGCAGAGTTAACATTTTTTAGTGAACCCATTTAAAGACTTCATAAAGCAACTTTGTTTCTTTTTATGTCTTCTTTGTACATATACACACATACATACAGATGCTTCCTGAGTTACAATGTGGCCATGTCTTGATCAACCCATTGTCAGTAAAGAGCATTGTAAGTTGCAATACATTTTTTTTTTTTTGCTTTTTGAGACAGGGTCTCGCTTTGTAGTTCAGGCTGGCCCTGAGCTCACTATGGAGCCCAGGCAAGCCGCCGCAAACGCAGCAATCCTCCTGTCTCTGCCTCCCGAGTGCTGGGATGACAGGCGTGAGCCACCACGTCCGGCATTGTAGTATGCGGTGTTGATTGTTGGTGGGTGTGTCTCCATGCCCAGCATTATATGTGGTTACCGGGGATCGAACTCAGGACCTTGCGCTTGCGAGGCTGGCGCCGGAACCACTGAGCTAACCCTCCGGCCCAAGTTGCAATACATTTAATATGCTGACCAATTTGAGCTTAGCAGCACAGTACACTTCAGAGTATTTACTTTCCTGATTATGTGGCTGATTGAAAGCCTCATTTGCTGCCTGCCCAGCATTGTAAGTGGATACGGCTAAGTATTGATATCCTGGAAAGAGGTCCAAATCCAAAATTCAAAGTATAGTTTTAGTGGGAAGGATATCACTTCTGAACCATCATAAAGCTAAAAGAAAGGGGGAGAGAGAGTCAGACAGACAGACAAACAGATAGACAGGCAGACGGTTTTACTGAAAGGTGTTGGGTTGTATCATTATAGAGATTGTGAGGTCCCACAATCTGCAATCTACAAGCTGGAGAGCCAGAAAAGCCAGTGGAATAGTTCAAAGACTGGAGAGCAAGAGAATTAATGGTGTAGATTCCAGTCCAAGCCCACAGACCTGAGAACTAGAAAAGTGGAGGGCAGGAGGCTGGTATTTCGGTTCAGAAGTCAGGCAGATGGGGAATTCAACTTCCTTTGTGTTCCATGGGTGCTCCCAGCAGACAGTGACCCTGTCCACATTGGGGAGGGCCATCTGCTACACTCAGGATACCGATCCAAGTGCTAAGCTCTTTCCAAAGCACTGAAAGATACCCAGAAATAGTGTTTTACCAGCTACCAGGACTCCTTTGGCCTGTCAGTTTGACATATAAAATTCACCATCACACTGATCCTTCATGGTCAGGTGGCCATTCTTATATCTAAGTTGTTCTTCTGCTTACTTTCCTGGGCCTGTGGTATGCTGAGGTCTTCCTATGAAAACATGTGATTAATAAGTAAAAAGAGATGACATCTCTAATAAACCTCCCTCAATCTCTCTTCTATTCCCTATTCTCACCTGTCTCTCCTCTCTTGCTGCTGGGCTTCTTAAAAGCACTTTCTCTTCTCTGAACACTTCTTCTAATGTTTCCTTGATCTCTATGCCACAGATTTAATGATCTTGACCTTGCTCATGACCATACTATCCTACTCACTTCCCTGCTTGTTTTGATTCCATTCCTCATCTCTGTCTTTCTAATACCTTCAGTAAACTCCTGTGTGTTTCATCTATGTGACTGTTAATTGTGATCAATTCGATGGGAATAAGAAATGCCTAGAAGGTGAGGAAAGCAGTTTTGAGTGCGTTTGGCTGGTATTTCCAGAGATTACTGGCACATGGGCCAGCAAATTGAGGGGAAAACACTCATCTTGGTTGTATCACCACATAGTAGCTTGTAGCCTCAGGGGAGTAAAAATAGGGGAAGAAGAAGGCAGCTGAAGTATTACAGTCTGCTTGAGTGGGTGCAACTTTTGCTGCCACCATCTTTGGATATTGGTCTCCAACAACCTCCCAACAGACTTGTGACTCTCTGGTGAGCTTCTTGACTGGTAAGCCTGGATTAGTGCAGCATCCTTGTTTCCTCTTGTCCTGTGCCTTCCATCTTCTCGGGTGAGCTACTCAGTCCTCTGGCTTTCCAGTGTTCAGGTGGCCACTGTGGACTCTCCTGCATCTGATCCTATCAGCCTACCTCATAACTCCCCTTGCATAATAATATACATATTTTCTATTGATTTGGCTTCTCTAGAGAACCTTAGCCTACACAATCTGTCTTGCTCATTGAATATAAACGTATTGGGCACATGTTACTTAGTAAGTACCAAACTGAGGCTGGTGTGCAGTGATGAGCAAAGCACAGTTTAGAGGAAACAGGTGGGCCAAGAAATAATAAGCAGTTATCAGATGAGACAAACTACGGAGGAAAAAGTTGCTTTTCTGAGAAGATATGGATTAAGTCTTCTTCTGCTTTTTAAAATTCAGCCAATGACCATGATAGGGCAAGAAAGAAATCATGCCTTTACCTTCTCCCTTAAATATGTCTGCATCCTAATTGTTGAATCTGTTAATTATTACATGCTTTATTAGTCTTGTTCTCATTCAGACAAAATACCTAACACTTTGAGGAGCAGAGCTTTATGTTGGCTCTTAGTTTCAGTGGATTCATTCCATGGCTGGCTGGTTCCAAGGCAGAAACAACATGATGAAAAGGCCTGGCAGAGGAAAGGTGTTCAGTACCCGGGGCCAGGAAGAGCGGGGGACAAGGAAGATTCCAGTGATGCACGGCCAACAAAGACCCAGCACATCACAGCATATTCAGCACTGAACTCAGTGGAATCGACTGATGAGTGTAGCACCCCCATGTTTAAACCACTCCCAAAGTCCCCCTTCTGAGCACATGAGAATTGGGGACATTTTAGATTTAACCGTAACATTCTTAGTTTCCAAACAGCTCATACACATGTCACTGTGCAAAATGCATTTAGTTCATCTCTAAGAGTTGCCAAAGTCTTAACAATTACAGCATTACTAAAAAGTCAAGCACAGAGTTTCTCCTGGGAGTTAAAGCAAACTCTTTGCTGTGAGCCCCAGTGAATATTCAAAAAGAAAACTAAACATTTCCAACATTCAGTGACACAGTGTAAATATTTCATTCTAAAAAGGAAGAAAGGGAAATAGGAAGGAATCAGATGACAGTGAGACTGAAACTCAGCAGGGCAAATATTAAATCCTGAAGCTCCATCTCTAGCACCTGAGGCAGGCTGTAGTGAGATGTGAGTTCAGAAGGATGTGGGCAGCATGGCCCCTATTATCTTGTGGCTCGAAGCCCACATATCCTCCTTTTGGGGCTGGCTCTGTTCACTGTCTGTGGCTTTCCTTAGCAAGATGTTTCACATTCTTGGCATCCCCAACTTCCTGAGGTTTCCATACCTTTGGCTTCACTCCTATAGGTTCAACCCTTCCCTCTCCCACTCACACTGCTTGGCCTCCCAGGCCTCCTTCTGAAATCTAAATGGGAGACTCTGAGCACACAACTTTCACATTCTGGGTGCCTGAAAAATCAGTATTGCATGGATGACACCCTCTAGGACCATAGCTGCAGTAGCCTCTGAGTGCCCGGATGGTTGGACTCCAGGAAACATTTTCCTCAGCACTACTGAATCAACTGGGCTCCCTAGGACTGTCTTCTTAAGGCAAAGTCTTTCAAAATTGTGCATCTTTTTATACTCTTGAGTCTATAAAGGTGGGATCTAGCCAATTTATGAGATACTTGTAAGCCATCTTTCTTGTTATCCTGATGTACATGGCATAGCTTGAATTTTTGGCTGACTTGAAATTTCCTACACCAAAACAGTTAGAAGGCCACCTTTGAATTCAGCCTCACGCAAAGTCTTAGGACATGAACAAAATGTAGACCAGGTTTTTGTCAGAATGTAATACACATGGGCTCTAATCCAGTTGTCAGTAAATTCCTTATTCTCAACTGAAACCTCATGAGCCTGGCCTTTACTGTCTGCATTTCCATTAGCATTTTGACCTTCTCAGCTTTGATCAGAATCTCTCATCAACCTCTGCATATAGTATTAAGGGTTTTCTGGCTGGCATATCCAAACTTTTTTCAAACTCTTCTAACAAGCTCATTCCAAAGTTTCGGAACCACATGGTCAGCTATAGTCATAGCAATAGTTGCATTCCTATTACCGATATCTTTATGTTAGGATTCTCTAGAGGAAGAGAATAGGGAATCTTTACCAAATTATGCAAGGGGATTTATTAGGTAGATCTACAGAATCAGAGGTGGAAGAGTGTGCCCTGGACAGCTGGGTGGTCCAATATCTGCACAGCCCAAGGAGATGGAAGTACAGAATAAGAAGGATGAGGATGCAGCACTAGTCTAATGTGAAAGATCTGGAAACTCACTACAGAGTTGCTGGTGTGAATCTGTGTTAGAGAGCTGAAGAAACCGGAGACCCATTACCAAAGATAACAGCAAAGAATAGAACTCTTTGAAGTCAGCAACACTTTCTTCTTCTTTCCCTTTCTGTGCAAACTACAAGGCTATTGGTGACACCACAGCTGGGGTGGGTCTTACCCATTCAGTTTGTTGGTCTGCATGTCAATCACCCACAGACACATTCAGAGCTATACACTCCTAATGTGTTGGGTGTTTCTTAATCCATTCCTGTTGACATAACATGATTAGTAAAAGGCGAAAGATTTATACGATCTGAAGAGAAACCAGAGTATATACATAACATGATTAGTAGTTACATGTGACAAAAGGAACTTTGCAAATATAATTAAAGATTGTAATATGAGGAGATTATCTTGCAGTATCTAGGTGGGCTCAGTCCAGTGACCAGGGTCCTTCTGAAGGAAGGCCGAAGGATCAGAGAGGTGAAAGGGAAACAGAGGTCAGGGTAATGCAACCACCAGCTGAGAGTCTCTGGAAGGTGGTTACACCAAAGAATAGATTCTCCACCACAACCCCCAGAAGGAATGCAGCCTGCTGATGCCTTTAATTTAGCCTCATCAGAGAAAAATTTCTTGTAATCCACCATGGACAATGTATTTAAAATTGTACTTAGATACAGTATAATTGTCTTATGCATTTTCTATGTTTTTTGGCCTGTTTGGCTATAATTTGTGTATATGATAATTAATTTGATAAGGACTTATAAAATAAATAACTGAATTTGATGCTAAAAATATTTAGTATCATGAGACTGAGTTTGGACTTTTGAAAACTGATAGTCACTGAAAGATAATACATTTGTGTTGTTTTAAGCCTTTATATCGGTAATAAGGCCTTGTCTGTCTGTGCTGCTATAATAACATTATAAAGTGGGTAATTTATAAATAACAGAAACTTATTTCTCACAGTTCTGGAGGCTGGGAGGTACAAGATCAAGGTGCTGGTGAGTTTGGGCTCTGGGATGGGCTGTTTCCAAGGTGGTGCCTCATTGCCACAGCCCTGGAAGGGGAGGAACCCTGTGTCCTCACGTGGCAGGAGGGATGAGAGGACAAAAGACACTCCCTTTAACATGAAGTCCATTTTGTAATGGTGCTAACCCCATTCATGAGGGCTTTGTCCTCCTGTTTTCTTTTGTTCCCAAAGGCCATCTTTCTTACGACTGCTGCACCGGGGGTTAAGTTTTAATGTGCATTTTAAAGGGAGCCCTACTATCCCAGCCATAGCAGGCCAAGTGCTGAAATTCAGAAGTGATGGAGCAAATACACACACAGTTCATGCAGGACAGCAAAGCCAGCCCAGCATCTGTCACCCGGAGGCCTATTAGAGAGAAGGCTGGAACTCACTGCACTTTGTAAGGAGGCTTTGAAGCACAGAGTGCTTTTGCCTTCCTGTGCGCACAGCAGGATACCAAGTGTGGTGGAAGAGTGAGTTGGAAGGCAAGGTGGACAGGGCCAGTGGTTTTTCTCCACGGATGAGGCTGGTGAGCTGCAGATCCTCACACTCACCAAAGCCACAGGAAGTGGCTGAGAGCTGTGGCTGAGGAGGGGCTGATGTGATTCCTGGAGACTGTGCTTTGCTTCTTGGTAGCTGGTAGTTGGGGAAGATATCCATATGGCAGGAGAGGATAACTGTCCTTGAGTCTTCCCTACTGGTGGCTAATTTAGTGGTGGCTTTGAAGCACAGAGTGCTTTTGTCTTCCTGTGCGCACAGCAGGATACCAAGTGTGGTGGAAGAGTGAGTTGGAAGGCAAGGTGGACAGGGCCAGTGGTTTTTCTCCACTTTTTCCTTTGTTGAGGAGACAAAAATACTGGGCACTCAAAGTTAAAAGAGAAAAGGTTCATTTAGCTCACAATTTGTATGGGTTTCAGTCCAGAATAGATTGGGTCCAACACAGGGTGGCACATGGCAGAGGGGCAACAGCTCATGGTGGCCAAAAGGGAGTAGCAAAACAAGGCAACTTAGCAGCATCTTTCTGTACCTTTTCAGGCTACTGAGGACAGACAGCACTCTCACTCTTAATCTTAGTGCTCTTGAGCCTAGCATTGCATCATTAATCAATTCCAGCTTCACACACTATAGATTCAGCCACTTCTGAAAAGCCCCATCTATGACTTCATGAGGCTTTGGGGAGATACCTAGACCCAAACCATAACAGAGGCTGAGGGTTAGAACTGAGGGCAGGATCTGAGGCCTGGAAGGGAAGGTGCCTGTGGTGAAGCAGACACTCCCTTTGGCTATCTGTGAAGGTCCTGCTGACTCTTCGCATGAGACAGCCAACATCTGGTTGCTATCCTGACAGAGGGACAGCACTGTGAGGTTAGAGGGGTTTTCATTTCCGTCAGCCCTCCTCCCCCATGCTGTTGCTATCTCAAGGAGGGGCTAGAAATACCAACCAGGAGTGAGGAAGAGCAGTGGATTTGGGAAAGCAAACCCTCTCCTGCACTCACTCTGGGTCCTGAAGAAGCAGAGAGGTAGAAGATATTGACATACAGATTAGGAAGGGGCAGTCCAAGTTGTAGAGAACAGTATCGCTGATGCAGAGTTTAAACAGAGCTCTTCCACAGCATGGCCATGGATAGACATCACTGGGACAAAAATGATGGCATGTATCTGTGGCATTTCCACCCATCCATCATCTATTCTTTTAATACTTGTTTATCAAGTGCTTTTTGGGCACCACCACTGAATGTAAACCTGGTCTTTCTGAGACAGGCTCAGCCCTTCATGGTTTTCTTCTGTCAACCTGTGAGCTTTCTCCTAGAGATCCTCAGAGAACTCCCCATAAGGGCGCATATATATCCTTTCTCCTCATCACTAGTAGCACTGAATCGAAATGCATGCATCAAAAACCAGATGAGCAGTACCTTACCAATGATGGACTGTCTTAGTATTTCATCCTGGCAGTTTGTTTTCTAAATATTTCTGAATGAGTCAAGTACTCAAAAGTGGTGATACTTTAATCCCCCAAATCCTGGCTTATGGTTTCAAAAGTCTGAACAACACTCACCACTATATTCCTGCCTTAAATTCCTGGGAGAAGGGGGCTCATTTTCTCACCTCTTTATTGCTAAATTAGAATTTAGCCACTTTCTGCAGCTGAATTAAAGCCTTGTACTTCAGCCAAAACACAGTGTGGATTAGACAACTAAAGATGTCTTTTCAAGTGAAACAAAGAAATTTAATGAGAGCCAAGCAGGGAAGGGTTTCCCATGTGACAGTGGCTTTGTGCACTGCCTCTGGCCCCACAGGCGCTACCAGGAGGGTGCAGTGTTGAGAGTTAAGGTTATGTTGACAGTTTAAGCAACCTAGAAGTGAGCAGAGAACCCCCCATGAGACCCATGCTGCCACCATGGTTAGTGTTGATGAGCAGGCTGGGTCTTGCATAGGGAGGGAGCCAATGTTTGTGTGTGTGTGTGTGTGTGTGTG
>PVIC010004382.1:0-62938 GCA_004025085.1 Thryonomys swinderianus
TAAGAAGACCGAAGAATTGATTAAAATATGGGCAGAAAACCTAAAAAGATTCTTCAGCAAAAGAAGGATGAAAGGTGTATCAATATGTGAATAAATGTTCAACAATCACTGTTGATTGAAGAAATGTAAATTGAAACTGCCATGTAACACTCTCACTTACCCATTAGAGTAGTCACAAAGTAAGAAGTCACCTCATCAAGTGGAACTCTCAGAAATTAATAGGAATATCATATAATACAACCACTTTGGTAGTTTCTTAAAAACTTACATGTGTACTTACTGCAAGACCCAGCCATTCTTTTTAAGCATCACTCAAGAGAAATGAAAACATCAGCCCACTGAGCAACTTTTACATCATTGTTAACAGGAGCTTTACTCATAACAGCCAAAGTAAAATCTGTATCTACCAAAGGAAAATGAATGATAACATTGACAACGTGATAATAAAAACATGATAATAAAAACAACATAGATGAATTGCAAAGCCACTATGCTGAGACACAAGAGTACATACTGCCCAATCCTGTCATATAAATTCTGAAACATTCAAGATAGTCCACAGAAAGCACCTCAGAAACTGCCTGAGCCCAGAGATGGAGGAGCAGATCGCTAAGGGCCCATCATGGAAGCTTGTGGAGTGATGGAAATATTCTGATTTCTTGACAGTAGAAGTAGCTCAACACATGCGGTTATTTTGTCTGGGTTCTCGTTCTACAGACTTGAGTTACCAATTCATGTGTGCGCTGAGCCGGCAGAGAGCTGGTTAAAGTGGGAGTGATAGTCCGCTGCGTCTGGACGGGTCCCGAGCCTGCGTGTCCAGCGCCCTCCTGACAGCTGCCCAGGCCGCTGATCCAGGCTCTGGACTTGGCCCTGGGACTGTTCAAGCCATGTAAATTAGCTGAAGAGTGTTTTGTAAACCTCATGCGCTATAAGCATCATGGCTCTGATTCTTACAGAGCTGTGCCTTGGGCCCAAACTCCACCCCCAGCAGGGTCGCTCCTCGGTGAGGTCACGAATAACAGCTGGTGTTTATTAAGTATACGCTGTGTAGAGTACTGCTCTCATGGCTGAATGTGAATGAATGCAGCCAGTCATCCTCAGTGTGGAAGCAGGCTATCCCACGATAACACGTGTCCCATCTGAGGCATGGAAAGTTGGGGGAACTTGTCCGAGGTCCCCCAGCTGATAATCAAGACATAGATTCAAGCCGAGCTTCTCACACCCTTGTGCCCTGGGGCTTCTCTACAGAGGAATTATTGGCCTGGACTGTGGCAGATTCCAGAAACTCGAACTCACAGGCTCCAGTCTAAGAACCTGCCCGTCTCCTACACTCTGTAGAGGGCTTTGCTGGTTCAGTATCAAGTAGTACCAGGCGTTACCTACCCAGGTGGCTGACTCAGTGGGCTCACCCGAAAGCGGGTCAACTTTGCCAAATGACCCAGCACCAACAACACCAACAACAGTCTACTTGGTGAACTGTTCACCCAGATCGGTGATTGTCGCCGAATGCTGACTGGCCGACTTCTTCCGCTCCCCTCCTGTGGTATCAGCTCTCAGTGAAGTAGCCTGTGTGCCCCCAAGGGTGCACTTGTATCGGAAAGCACACGCAGCGAAAGGTCTCTCGGCACTGAGATGGGGCATGCCACGTCCCTCCGTGGCTGTCAGGGGAGTGCTGCACAGCTCCTTTCTCCCTGCAACTTGAGAAACTTTATTTACATTATAGCCTACCAGCTTCCGGTCAGACATAAAGCAAGGAAGACTGTAGAGCTCCCACTAACAGGCCAGCCAAACCTTTCCATCCGTTCTGTCTCTAGGAAGAAGGCCTGTCGTCCGCCCTTTAAGCAGCTCCTGACCCTTGAGGATGAAGTCGCCCCGGAGTCAGGGGTAAGCCTCAGCGGCCCTGAGGGCTGGCCACCAGCAGCAAATCTCGCCAGAACTGGGTGCGGCCAGAGAGCGAGAGGGAGTGTTCCCTTGAGGTGTGGGTGACGCCTTCACAATGTCCACCACGGCACCTGAGCCCCTCGGGGGAGGAATGTTCTGGAAGCGGAAGTCACCGGTCACGAGACCGCCCTGGCCATGAAGCTGAGGCTGAACTAGAGCTGTGCCCCCGCCCCACGCCGGAGTGTCCAGGTGACCTCACAGCCCTCTCCCAGCTGCGAGTCTGCCTCTGCGAGTTTTGAACTTGTTAGTTTTGAAGTTGACTTTGAGGGCTCCGGGTGGGAAACAGAAGCTGATCTGAGAGAACCCACTTCGAGCCCACTTTCCACCTAGTCGAGAGCGACACGCTTGAAACATCTCTCCAGCTTCCTGGAAGCCCTTTGCCCTGACCCAGTGGCATCTTGGTGAGCTGAGTGTCAACGAAGGAGAAACAGATGGATTTCATTTCCCTTGAAATTAGGGAGAGCTGAGCCCAGCCACAGTTCGCATTGCTGAATGTCTCAAACTTTTTTTTTTTTCAAGTGCTTTTGGTTGAGAAAAACCCAGTCCATGGTTTTGCAAAGTATCCTTCTCCCTCATTTGGGCAAACTTTCATGTGGTTGAAGGAGAATTTGATCTCGTATTTCAACTTCTTTACACTTCACTTATCAAAATGCTTAATGCAATTTCCAAGAAGTCTAAGAAAACTTTTATTTTTTTTTAACTTTTTATTTGGGAAAGACTGGGAAAGTTTAGAAATCGTGTACAGCAGAAAAGGTAGTTTGGGTGGATGTACACACTTTTGAAATGTCCCAGAATCACATCGACATTAGCCACGGTGTGCTCGGGGAGTACACGCACAACCTCCTCGCATAGTGAGGGAAAAGCGGGATTAATTCTTTAAAGATAGGCTGAAATCAGTGCCGAGTGGTCCAGGCCTCCCCAGCTCTGGTTATCCGGCGGGGTGTCCCTAGCGGTCACGCACGGGGTGGAGCGGGACAGTCGTATCTGTGCCCCATCCCCTGTGAGGAGCTCCGGGGGGCTCTGTGCAGCTCTGCCCTTCCGGACAGCTGGTAGACAAGGGCCTGTGGAGGGCGGAGGATGGCGGGCAGCTAGCAGGTTGGCGGGAGGTAAAACAAGGCTCTGATTCAGAGGATGGCTTGGGCCACAGGTGCGTACACGCGGAAGGGTGCTTTCCCTTCGGTTTCTAGGAGACCAGGTAAGAAGCAAGGAGAGAGCGGCCGCCCGCCTTTCACAGACGCACCTGTGCTGTGTGCTGGTGACAGTACCGGGCACGCGATGGGCGATGGGCTGGCTGTGTTCATCTTACCAGGCTGGTGGTACAGCAGGGCACGCGCCCAGCAAGAGAAAAGAAGGGCGTGGCCAACTCTTGGTGGAACCTAATCAAAAGTCTCCCAAGCGCCTGGGAGGGGTTTGGAGAAAAGAATGTGGGACAGGATTTTCTCCGGGAAACAGGGACCGTTATGGGTAAAATCTAGAGGTACAGTTAATTTTTTTTTTTTTTTGGTGGTACCAGGGATTGAACTCGGGCCCTTGTGCTTTCGTTATTATTAATACAGTCCCCATTTAATCCTCAGGATGGTGCAGGAAGGACAGATAGAGGGTGGTCCTCTTTAAAGCATATTCTGACTTTGCAGCTAGAAAGCCAAATAAGCCAGGGTGAACGTGACACTCGCTCTTCGCCCACAGCCCTAGGACTCCCTTCCGTTTCCCAGAAGCCTTCTTGGTAGCCGAGGATAGGGCCACACCTGTGGGACGGGTTCCGGCCAGCAAGAGGGGCGCACGAGTGACCCTTTCTGACCCAAGCAGACTTTTTCCTCCTTTCCTCCCTCCTGCCTTCGGATGGCAGTCCGTGTGGATGGCTTGCTGCCCGGGACTTCTCACGCAGGGAAATTCACTGTGTCCCCCCACCCCGAGATCTAGGGGCGCGGAGGCGTGCTTGTTATAATGGCTGGTACTGTCCAGACCGACCACAGAAAGCTGTAACAGGGCCGCTGGCTCAGACCCTGTCCGTACCGTACTCTGATGGAAATAAAGCTGGCGGTGCTAAGGGAGCGTCTTAGAAGCCTGTAAAAGTATTGCTGGAAATCTTGGCTCCCCAGAGCCGGGACTCTCCTGTTTATCACCTGCAAACGCCCCCTGCACACTCGTCAGCCGGCTGAGCACAGGTGTGATTTACTGAAAGGGCCGGCGCTGCTCACGGAAGGGGAGGGGCGGAACGACAGGGCGGCCGGCGCGTGGTCAGGCTGCGGTGGCAGCGGTGCGAGGGGACCGTCTTTTCGGACCCTGAGGTTCAGACGGCAGCGTCGGGCTCGGGGGCGGCAGGCTCATCTTGCGCTCCTGCTGCCCGGGTCACGAAGTCCTTCTGGGGAAGAGGGTCAGCGTCTCCCGACAGAGAACAGTAAGAGCGGCCCGAACGCGGCCCGGGAGGCGTGAACTTCTCTCTCCCTGGCTGCCCAGCTTTGAAACGCCGAGCTGGCAAAGTGTGACGTTTTGTCGTGAGCTCTCCTTTTACTTTAACTTCCAGAGTACTTCTAGGAGAACCACTGACCCCCGGCAGGGCTCGCGGGAAGGTCGCCAGGCGGGCCGCAGCCTCTGGGCTCCCGCAGACGGAGTCCCCAGGTCCGGGAGCGTCACCAGGAGGACAAGACGGCCCTGGAGTCCGGGAGAAAACCCGAGGGCGGCTCTGCCCGGGACCGCGCACGCCCTGGGCAGCCGAGCTGACCCCACGCCGTGGGCTTCATCCACGCGAGCTCTTCTGCTTCTCCCGGTCGCCTTCTGTTAGACCCTCCGAGTTAACGGCGCGTGACAGCCGCGCTTCCGTCTCAGCGTGGCTTCTGGAGGGGACAGATATGGAAAGGCTGCCGAGCCCCTTCGCTGGTCCTTCCCACCGTCCCTCTCCGGGAAGTGGAGGCGGGTGCCCGCGTGCCCTGCACCTCTGCAGGTGGTGGATTCCGGCTGATTTCAGGCTTCCCGCCCACATAAAAAGAAGGCGCGGGAGTGGAGCCCCGCACTGGCCAGGCCACCCTCGCCCCCGCGCCCAGGATGGCGGGGGACACGAAACCGGGGAGGGCTTCTCCCCGCAAGGACGGGCACCTCGGTGACGGAGACCCGGGAACCCGGGCCGTCACCCTGACCCCACATAGCTGTTTCCCGGCTCCTCTCCGGGACGCTCAATGCAGTTGGGCCAACTGTTGCGCAGCTGTTTGTTCTGTGCAGCCAAACATCCTTTCCAAGAAGCCAGCAGAGACACAGCTGTGGGTTAATACCTGGCAAAGTCACTCCAGAGCAACACGATCCTGAGCAAGGAGCTTTTTCTTCCGCCTTGATTTCCTTTTCCGTCAGATGGGCGCACATCTTTAGAGAGATGCCACAGAGCGTGCTGGCGAATATTTATAGAGCTTAGGGTGTGGTCCACCGCGCTGCGCTTTCCTCTGCCACGGCTCCCCAGACAGGCCTGCACAAGGGTCTGGGCAGAGGGGAGGAGTCGCACGAGACCCCGTTTAAATGAATTCCCCGATCAGAAGGTCTGCAGCGCCGCAGGGTCTGCGTCCCCTGGAGTGAGAGGCACGTGCGGAGGGAGACCCCGGAGCGCTCTGGGTTCGGGCCCCGCTGGCCCCGCTTCTGGCTGCTGGCCGTGCCCTGAGGCCACGTGCAGCCCTGCTCACCACCCCCGTGGACCGTGCTCCGGAAGGCCGTCTGTCCTGGCGCCCGGCGACAGCGGCGTCCACCCTCAGCTCACCGGAGCCCACGGCACCTCTGCAGGCGGAGGGTTGGCCCTGGAAGTCGCCCTCCATGCCTCGCAGCTCAGCTGTCTCAGGGAAACACATTCTGTGCCAGAGTCGTGGGGAGGCCACGCGGGGCTCCACGGAGATTCAGTTCAAAGCCTGTCCGGGGGACCCCGTGCACACAGCACCTCCGGAGCCAGCTGGTCACCCGCAGGGCCCCGGTGTCGGGTGGTCTATGCCATGGGGCCCCCGGGCCTGGAACCCAGCACTGCGCCCAGGCCCTGCTGCGGGCTCAAAGCCTGCTTGGACCCAGCTCACCTGCCTGTCTGAACCTCTGCCTCCGGGGCCCGTGTTTTCCTTCCCGCTGTGGACAAGCCCTGGTGGAGACCCGTACCATCTCCCTTGAGATGCCAGCTTCACTTGCGGAAACCCCTGCCCCCTCCCGGGACCCCTCAGCCCCGCACAGACCCCCTCCCAGGCGTGGGCACTCGCTCTGCAGCCCCTTTCCCTCGGTCACCCCCCCTCGCCCCTCTGCCGGCCCCTCAGAGAGCCTTCCGCCCGCTCTGCCTCGGAACAGCACCAGACGCCACCGCCGCTCTTGGCATAGCCAGGAAACGCGCTCCGTGAAGACGGGCGACCTTCACTGGGCCCCTCCCGGCCACACCCTCCCGGGCCTCCCCAAGGCTCGCCTGATTCGGGCACCGTGTGGCCCCGGGCTGAGGGATGCAGGTTCACCTGTGCGGGGCAACTTTCTCGGCGCGATGCCTTTACAGTCCTCCGCTCACGGCAGCCACACATGAGAAAACTCTCGGGCTTGCTGGGCGTGGTGGCTCACGCCTGTCATCCCAGCACTCGGGAGGCAGAGGCAGGAGGATTGCTGAGTCCCAGGCTACATCGTGAGTTCTGGGCTACATCATGAGCTCGGGGCCAGCCTGAACAGAGTGAGACCCTGTCTCAAAAAACAAAAAAAAACCCTCTCAGGCTCAGTGACGCTCACTGCACACGGGGCAGGAGCACCTGACAGGAGACCTGTGCACATCCGCTCAGTGAGAGGGCGTCGCAGCCAAGCTCGCGGAAGGAGCGTCACGCGGGATGTGTAGGACCCATTTTTTAAGGAGTATTTCTACTCATGCATTATTAATTCAGTTTTATGAGTTTTGTTATATAAATAATCTGCACTTAACAGGAATATAAAATATCAACAAAATAAAACAGGAGTTTTCAATATGTACTGTTTAGAATAAACATCAACATTTTCAGCATCAAGTTTACCTACTTACAAAATGTAAAAACAACAGCAGAAATCAATTCCTATGCAAACTGCAGTGAAAATACAGACAAAACTCTATCACAGAAATAATCTTGGCTTCGATTACCCCGCTGAAGGCTGCCTTCACCCGTGACAATTGCGTGTTTCACACACAGGTCTCGCTCACCCTGCGACACGTGTGCTTAGCTTCCCCTTCTTGCTTGCCAGGCTGCATCTTTTCATTTCTCTTGTCTTCTCCTTCCGTCAGGAGTTGCTTATTATGTTATACAATACACATTTTGCAGGAAAATGAAATATTAATAAAACAAGATATCAAATATACACTGTTTAGAATCAACATCAGCATTTTCCATATCAAATATTTGTTTGCTTCCTCAACCTAAAAAATTATAACAAAAATAAATTCCTGGGCAAATTACAATGAAAATACAAACAAAACTCCACAACAAATCTTCTTTGGTTCGATGATCACAACTAGTGCCGTCTTCACACATGACAACAGCATGTTCCGTACCCAAGTCTCACACTGACGTCCCGTGTGCTTGTTTTCCTGCCTCTTTTGGAAAAACATTACTTGACATTTTGCTTGTCTTCCTGTTTTCTTAGAAGTTCCCGTGATGGTTCACCTCTGTTGACCAGTCTGCTCCAGAATTACTTTGCATAGTCTTCGGGCGGATGTTATCTTTCCTCTGTTGTAATTGATCATTTATCAGCGCCAGTCCCTAGTCCCTCCACAATACTTTGTGCTTCTTATCTTATTTGTAAACCATTTATACCTGACATGTTTAGGATCAAGTAAAACACAAACATTGCAACACACTGTGTTTCTCGTGACATCCCAATTGTTGCAAACTTGTCAACATCTACTCTGCCTTTCCCTTTGTTGTAAAATGTGACCATTTCTGGCTTCTTTTGTAATGAGAATACTTTCTCAATCTTTATTTGATTTTTTTGAGGCAGAGTCTTGCTACATAGTTCAGTCTGGCCTTGAACTCACTGTGCAGCACAGACTGACTTTGAACCCATTGGCTCCTCCTGCCTCAGCCTCTGGAGTGCTGGGATTACAGGTATGCACCACACCCAGCTTTGCTATCAATTTTATCATCATAGTGCATTATTTGCAGTAACAATACTACTCTGTTTTTCTTTACTATACAGGAGTCCATTAGTGTCATTCTGAAATGGAAGGACTGCCTACACATTTCTCTATTGTCAACCTGCAACATGTTTTCAGGGATCTCAATAGTTTCTGTGCTGGTCAGTTAGTGTATTTTCTTTTCCTCTTTTCTTTTCTTTTTTTTTTTTTAAGCAAATCTAACATCAGCAGTTAACCAGTGAACCAACTATTGAATAGTTTGGGGATTACCTTTGGAAATAGAAACAACAAGTCTGTTCACAACGTAGTATGGTTTATGACTGCAGAGTAAAGACCTAGTGGCTGAGTTCCAGGATAAATATTTCTAAATTCAAAGTGTAAAATGCATGTACTAGGGCATATATTTTTACACCATATCACAACCAGGAAGTGATGTAAATTGTTCATTGATTGTCATGTATTTGGATGGTACATAAATTGCTTGACATTTCAAGACAAAGCTTTCAAAAAATAATCACATACCAGCCAAATTGTTGGATGTTTTTTCTTTCTTGAAGGGTTTCTTTGTCCTCAAAATATGGGCAATTTTGAAGGAAACGAAATTTCTTGAGTGTCATTATTGTTCTAAAAATTTCAATGACCCATCTATCACTTCTGTATAAATCCTTTAGATTCTAAGATTAGAATGATAACATCCTGGTGTGAAAGCTTTTAGTTCAGACAATGAGGTGTCATGATAAATATATTTTTGAGTACTACGACTGTTGCGTATAGAATGTTTTAGCACAGCTGGCTACCATTATGTGAAGCACATATTTTATTTATTTATTTATTTATTTATTTATTTATTTATTTATTTATTTATTTATTTTTTGAGAGAGAGTCTCGCTTTGTAGTTCAGGCTGGCCCTGAGCTCTCTATGTAGCCCAGGCAAGCCTTAACTCAGCAATCCTCCTGCCTCTGCCTCCCGAGTGCTGGGATGACAGGCATGAGCCACGATGCCTGGCGTGAAGTACATATTTTCATTAGAAAAGTGTGGGTTGGGCAGGCTGTACGATACCACAGCAACTCCTATTGCTCCTGGTATCTAAATAACACCCACCTTATAGATGTGAACTTAACAGTGTGCTGAAGGCCATGGGACAGTTTCCAGGGCCGACAGGGAGGCCAGGCTGGGCCCCAGCTCAGCCTCAGGGTGAATCCGAGCTTGGGTGCATCAGGTCTGGCCTCTCTCAGGACACAGATTGTCCTGCATAGCAAGGTCCCAACAAGAGATTCCCCACGTAGCTCTAGGGGTCCTGGGCTAAAGTCCTGTGAGTGACAGTAAGTGAGAGTTGAAGTGGAATCATATAATTATTCCTGATGTGATTAAGAGGGGTACGCGGAGCTAAATCCCCAGTGATCTCCAAGAGCTGCTGCAGCCCGAGTCCAGCTCCTCACTGGGGTGAGCTGTTCACACACAGCTGAGGACTCAGAGTTGCGAAGTCCAGGCGCTTCACAAAGCAGAGCTTCTTGGAATTTGCTACTGTGTTTTGCCAGCTGCAGAGGAGGAGGAGGAGAAGGAGGAGGAGGAGGAGGAGGGAACAGGAGGAGGAGGGTGAGTAAGCCCAGGGGCTGGAGCCATAGCCTAAGGTGGCCCCATAGCTAGCAGGGGATATCTTTGGTGTCTTGTATTTATTTTAATAATTCATGCGAATTTTAAATTCCACTCCAGATTCTGCCCATGTTTATTTTATATTACACGTAAAGTTGAGAATTGCCTGAAGCCTCAAGAAAAATCAGTGTTCCAGGAAGTCCTCCTGTGGCTTGGAGTGGCCTTGGGTACTTGACTGCACGCCCTGGGGGTAAAGACCCAACCTCCCCAGCCGCCTGAAGGACAGATGTAAGGCATTCGCCTCCCTAAGTATTCCAGCTCACACTTCAGAAAGACAGAGGCAGCCAGGGGTGTAAACTCAGGCAACAACACCTAAGATGAAATCCAACGAGAGGGAAAAACTTCCAGGGGATATTTGCATATAGGTCCAACAAGTCTTCTTCAGAAAAGAGATTAATAATAAAATAAGCATGCCACTAAACAGCCATAGTTCTTAGCATTTTTTAGTCCTCTGACCCCTGATACATCCTACAAGCCCTTCTAAAATAGAGAAAAAACAATCCTGGCCATTTCTCTGTCCTTTAGAGGTTTCCAGAACCCCGAAGCTACGCACACATCTGCAATGACCCAGGGATGCCCGCTGAGGCCCTCTGACCCAAGAACTATGCCGTGGGCACATGTTTAGAAGATGCCTGGGCAATATTTGAAAATGGGGAGTTCACACTCACGTCCGGCTGTCAGCCTCAGCCACGGTTTCCCACGGCTCTGCGCAGGCGAGAATCAGCGTCAGTCCCGGTGCTTGAGGCTTCCTGCCCCTCCCTGTGGAACCTCACGCCCCCTGCAAGATGCGGCCCAGCGCCGGGCTCACTGGCCCTGGGGACATTAAGCCCTGGGAGTGGACAAAGGCCGCTAAGCCTCGCTGGTCACCATCCACCTTGCTCACCTCACCTCTGGACCAGAACGGGCTGCAGCAGCACAGGGGTGAAACACAGGCTAAGCAGGACCTAGGTAACTCTGGTCTCAGGGTGCTCCCCGCCCTGGAGGCGGAGCAGAGGGGTCCACAGAGCCAGGACCCCACATGGACATCAGCGCTCTCCCCCGAGGCAAGGAACCTGCAGCAGTGAATGAAGACAAACTGGCTGCTGAAAACAGAAATCTGTTATTTCGCCGTCCTGAGGCCAGAAACCTGCAATCGAGTGTTCCGCGGGCCACACACCTTCTGGAGACTTAGAAAGGGAATCAGCGCGAGATGACTTCAGGTTTTCATCCCCATCGCCCATGCTCTCTTCTGTGTCTTTGTCTTCTTTTGTATCTGTCAGGCGGACACTCGTCCTTGGAGGTAGGGCTCCCCTGGTTGATCTAAGATGAGCGCTTAGAAGATTTTTCATTTATTATGTCTGGAAAGACCTGTTCTTCAGATAAAGTGACACAGTACTGGGGTGGGGGCAGATTAGGATGTGGATGTGTCTACTGTGTGGACACCACTCGATCCATGGCCCAGCTTTTCCCAGCCATCAGCAGGTGTCACGGACAGCCGTAGTCAGTGGAATAAGAGCCAGTTACGGTGACAACTTTGCAGCGTTCATAGGAAGTGCTCTCGATGGGCCAGAGCGGATGAGGAAGAATGGCAGATCTGTGTGGCAATGTGCCATGGACAGGCCTGACCTGCGGCACCAACAGAGCACTGCAGGCAAAGTGGAAGCACTTCGTAAGAGGAGGCTGAGCAGGAGGCACAGGGAGCAGCTGCAAACCATTGGCACCGAGTGCAGCCAGCCTGGCCCGGGGCTCGGCAGCCACCCGCACACTCGCAGGGAGGGCGCGGCCTGGGATCCCTGGGCCTGGAGCCCCGCGGGGTGGTCTCACCTGACCTCCCCTTCCCAGCCCTCAGCCCAGACCCTTCACTGCTCGAGCTCTTCCCCCCCACGGGGAAGGAATCACAAGGCCCACGGAGTATTTCCTTGTGGAGGTCCACGCTGGGGTCTCGGGGGAGTGAGGCTGCCTCTCCCAAGCCCGGGCCACGCTGGAAGGCCATGTGTGCGCATGTGAGAGACTTCACAGGGCACGGCCTGCTCGGGTCCTCCGCAGCGCTCGCCCCTGGGGTTTTCGAGATTGTACTGAGTGTGTGGAAGAGACGGCTTCAGGGCACTGCACAAAGCCCCAGATTGAAAAGCAGAGAAAACAGCATTCTTCCCAGGACAGGATTTTCCGCAAGTCAAGGAGATGTTCCCATGCTCTGTGGAGAGCAGAAGAGACATAAGTCAGCGAGAGACCCAAGAAGGGTAGCTTTCTGGTGCTCTGAAGGACCTCGAAGTGGACCTGCACCCCAGCCGGGGCCAGGCTTACGGGGAGACTCAGGCCCGTGCCCCGGGCCCAGCTCTAGGGCTGCAGTATGTCTGACTGATGATGAGGGCAAAGGTTCGGCTTCCCCTTTCCCAGCCGGCGGGTTTATGGCCCAGCGTCCCCGAAACCCTAGTCCAGCGACGGAGAGAGGGTGTTCGTTTGCTAGGGCTCCACAGCACACACTGCAGTCGAGGGGCCTTCGGCTACGGAAACGGATTTCCTAGGGTTTTGGAGGTCAGCGTCCAAGGTCAAGGTGTCCGCGGGCCTGGTCCCACCCGAGGCCTCTCTCCTCGGCTCGCTGACGGCACCTTCCCCCTCGCGGCGTCATCTCCGCGTGTGTCTGTGCCCCCTTCCTTCACAGCTCCGGTCTCTGCGTCAGGGCCAGCCCGGCCACCTCTCTGCAGTGACGGGGTCGGGCTGCAGCACAGGCCTGGGACGGAGCCGGGGCCCAGCTCCGTGCCCCCGGAGCAGTGCTCTCAGCATCTCCTGAGTCAATGGCGGGAAAGAGTCTGAAATAAAACCCGAGCAGACGCGTGTCTGCCCCACGCACACCTCCGCGCTCGGCCTGTAGGTCCCCACAGACACCCCGCCCCGGAGCGGACCAGACCAACCAGGAGGGGGCGGCGACGGCGTGAAACGGCGAGCTGCTGGGTGACTCTGGACCCCACCCCAGGGGCCACCGCCTTGCCAAGTGGGCATGTGTGCCAGGTTACAGCCACCAGGTTCACTCTGCGAGGCCCTGGACGGAAGCACCCTGGAGGGAGCAGAGGTGTGCGGGCCCCTGAAAGCAGGGGCAGCCCTGGAGACTTCTCGGGCCCAGCCTGCTCTCGGCCTCCGCGTTGTCCCCACACCCAGACTACAGAAAAGGGGTACCATGCACAGCACTATCTTTTGCAAAGATAGTGATGTTATCTCCGGTAGCTACAGGATCTGGCTTCTCCAGGGAAACCAGACAGAGACGGACTTGGGAGTGACAGGTCTGAAACCCATAGGCACCGTGGGGCTGGGAGTCCCAGCAAAAGTCTCTGCCTCCGTCTCGGGTCTGAGGCCATCTGAAGACAGAATTCCTTCTCCTTCGGGGACCCCAGAGCTTTCCCCCAGGCCTCCCACGGACCGGAGGAGGTTCCCATGTTACAAAGCATCATCAACTTCCTTCAAGCTTAGTAACTTAGCTTAATCAAGCCAGTGCCTAAAATTAACTAGCCTAGCACACGGCCTTGTGTCCTGCCTTAGCTACGTGAAGTTGAAATGCACTTAATGCACTGAAGTGCCCTAAGCCAGCAAGCACCGCACTTCAGGGGCAGCCGGTCTGGGCACAGGGACCTTGCCCCAGACTCACACCAATCTGCCGCATCGCCAGCCTCCATCGGATGGAAGCCGGGGGCCCTGGGGAGGGGCAAGGAGGAGGGACCACCGGGGTGATGAGAATGAACATCCTGCCGCGGGGGGAGGTGAGGAAAGGACCCAGGAGCCGTGGCAAGGGTGGCACCACAGGCTGGAAGAGCTGACTGTGGCGTCGCCCCGGTCAATTGCCCCTGCTTTGGAGCCGTTTGCGTGTCTTGGTCCGGGGTCCCCACAAGCTCACCCCGAGAAAGGGATTTTTCTCAACACAAATTTACCGGGACCCAGGGAACCTGGTCAGAGCGTAGAGGAGAGAGACAGGGCAGAAGGAGGGCCCAGAGAGCTCATCCCGCCCGGCATAGGCAGGTGACCGAGCGTCCGAGGAGGGACCCCAGGCCGGAGGACAGGGCCAGGACGCATGGCGGACTCGTTAGACTCCCGGCCACAGCCGTCCTTCTGTGGACCGATCGCAGAGTCGGAACAGAGACCCTTGGTAGTTGCCGGGACCCCGGCGGGGAGTCCGAGTTTGTTTCCACAGTGGGAAGAGTCAAATAGAAGCACCTAGTGCTTGACTCCAACCTGTTACCCTGACCTAAATAGTAAATTTTAAAAAAGAAACACAGAACCAGAGGGGCATCTTCAGAGAGAAAGTAGAGCTCAGAGCCACCCACAGACTGGGGGAGGCAGGGACGGTGTCACAGCCGTGTCCCGGAGCCCCCAGGCTGGGCCTGAGGAGGCCACGACGTTGGCCTCAGTCTGTCAGGCTCATACCCCGGAGCCTCCACTCCAGCCGCTGCCTGTGCCCACCTCCGTCCTCCGGGCAGCAGGGAGATGTGAACGCTCTGGCGCCAGGGGACTGAGGGCTTTCAGGGCCGCCCCAGGCCTGTGGTGATGCTAATGCCCCCTCAGGGCACCTGGAACATCCAGACCAGGCTGGGCAAACTGCGGCCTAGCGGCCCAACCTGCCTGCGGCCTGTTTCTGTATGGCTTGAGGGCTAGACTCGGCTTTTCCTTTCAACGTTTTAAAGGGTTGTAATAAACAAAAAGGGACAAAGTACATGTACCAAGGAATGCATGTGGCTTGCAAAGCCTAGAATCTTTACAATCTGGTCCTGGACAGAAAAAACTACTGCTAACCCCTGAAGGGGACATTCCGTGGACACCTCGCCCATCCACAATCTAGATGCCGGCGGACAAAGAAACAAGAAGTGGCCAGCACGGTGGAGGCGCTTGAGGGACGCCTGCTCTCCAGAGACTAATCTCTATGACGACGTGGGATTTGGGGGGCCCGCTGGATCAGGGATGAGGCAACATCCTCTCTGAAGGACAGGAGTAAAGCACATGAGGAGGAAGCACGGCCCCCGGATGTGGCTGGACGTCCACACTCTCAACGCCGGAGGCCGACAGGGACCCCAGACTGACCATCCCCCGCAGCAGCTACTTGGTGGCCTCTGCTTCCACTGGGAACATTCCGTCCTGAAAGAAGCTATGATTTATTCATAAGGATCGTCTTTCCTCCCCACAGCATCTCCCTCCGCACCGCTGTCCAACCAGGGCTCAAAGACCGAGGGCCGCACCTGTTCTGTAACGTCCAGCAGCTGTCCAGCAATCACCAGCCTGAGAGAAAGCTCTGGCCTCCTAATGACGCATCTCGGGCTCCAGCTTCTGAACCACTCAGAACACGGAGAGGAGCATCATGCCCGCTGCAGCGCACGCCACGCAAAGGTCACCACGTACTGGCGTGTCCAAGTGGATCTAGGCTCAGAGATGGGTGTGGAAGTGGCCCCGGGCGCCGTCCCCACCAGTGGCCCCCTGACAGGGCATGTGCCTCCTGTCTGCAAAGCGCAGCTTTTCTGACCCTAGAGGCTTGAGCTTCCAGAGAGAGGAGAGGTCCGTTGCCCAGGGCCACACAAACTTAGCACTGAAATCGCACCTATAGTTTCTGTTCCGAACTATAGGCACCTTATACAGGAAATCAGCAGGTGAGTAGAGGGCCCCACTGGCAGGACTACAACCTAATCTGCAGAAGAAAGGAAAGAGTAAAAGACAGGAATCTTCACAATATACTGTAATAAGAGTTATATGAATGTGCACTGTCTTGCTCCCTCTCTCTCTCCCTCCTCCTCCCCCCATTCACTCTCCTTGTGAGGATGAAAGATACAATCTCCATACAGTAAGGTGTGTGAGGAGAATAGTATGGGCACCGTGGCATAGTATTTGGCTACTCTGACTTCTTTTTGTTTTGTTTTGTTTTGTTTTTGAGACAGGGTCTCGCTTTGTAGTTCAGGCTGACTCTGCACACACTATGGTGCCCAGGCAAGCCGCCGCGAACTCAGCAATCCTCCTGCCTCTGCCTCCCGAGTGCTGGGATGACAGGCGTGAGCCACCACGCCCGGCATTGTGGTATGCGGTGTTGATTGTTGGTGGGCATGAGTCTCCACACCCAGCATTCTATGCAGTTACCGGGGATGGAACTCAGGTCCTTGCGCTTGCGAGGCAGGCGCCGGAACCACTGAGCTAACCCCAGCCCACTACCCTGACTTCTTACTTGAACAGAAGCACTGGAGTAACCGACAGTTATCCTGCTGTCACAGTGCGGGCAGCTGCCGGGAAACTAACGGGCGGACAGCACATAGCGTGGATACCGTGGGTGAAGGAGCATCTCGGGGGCCGGGCAGGAGGAGACAGCAGGACAGGGCACGCGTGCATCGTGCTACCCAGAAGGTGCACGATTTTAAACTAATAAACTGTTTATTTCTGGGACTTTCCAGAGTTGACTGATAGCAACTTAAAAGATAGAAAAAGAAGACAGAATGCAGTTGCACGTTGGCCACAGGGCCATGAGGAGATGGTGAGACACAGGGGCGATGGAAGATAACCAGGGTTTTACCTCTTAACACTGGTGCAGCAGACAAGGCAGCGTCGTGCGTAAGCTGCTCCACACCAGAGCGCTGACCTGTCCTGTGGCGTCTCCTCGTGTCTGACTCTTGTAACAGGCATCAGTTTCATCCCGGCACAGGCCCTGGCTCTTTCCGCTCAGTCGTATTTTATCACAGCTGCGTGTACTCAGAAGGAGCCGCTCCCTCCGCAGAGGCAGGGAAGTGCTCAGCCCTTCTCAGCCAGGAAAGCAGCAGCCAGTCATGCCAGGAGGTACGAACGCACTGCAGTGGACGGTCAAGAGCAGGGCGCTCTGAGTCAGTCCCTGCCGCCCACGCGCTGTGAGATTACATCCTTGCACATCTCATGGCTCTTTCTCAGCTTCAGTTTTTCTGTCCGAGCAGATGCAATAAGGAAATTCACAGGAGGTACCTCCCACAGCCTGGCATGCCTTTGTGTGCAGTGACA
Organism: Thryonomys swinderianus; assembly: GCA_004025085.1. Taxonomy (NCBI): domain Eukaryota; kingdom Metazoa; phylum Chordata; class Mammalia; order Rodentia; family Thryonomyidae; genus Thryonomys; species Thryonomys swinderianus. The sequence continues at coordinate 16,653 of PVIC010004382.1, forward strand.
GCCACTGTTGTCCTAGCGGTAACTGTAAACCTGATTGCTCTTGGATCACTAAGTCTACACTCGGGCCCTGGACTTGTAGGAATCCCTCCCACGTAACTCCCCTTCTTGTTGTCCTGTTGCTGGAGCCTCTCTTGCAAGACAGACGGGCCTAAGCCATGAGGACAGGGTGAGATGACACCCCAGGCAGGACTGGCCGTGGCCTCAAAGACGTCCTTCCACATCCAGCCACTAAAACAGGTCTTCATGAGCTTCCCGGTAGCTGGAGAAGCCCCACCTACACAGCGTGCTTAGTGGGAGTGAGGACTTAAGGAGTGAAGAGAAGCCTGTTTGAGACGTCTCAGAACATGGAAATTAATTTTTTTGCACAGCAACTGATGAAATAATATGTATATATTTTTTTGCCTCTAGTCTTCTCTCCTCAGTGTGAGTTCCCAGAAAGAAATAATGTCCTGCCATTCTGGAATCTTTTCTGGAGAAGAAGGTCTTGCCTTTGTTCAGAAGTTTTCTTTGCAGAGAGCTCCAAAAATTCAATCCGTGTCACAAAGTGGTGAGTCTACAAGCTGTGACCATCTCGTCAAGATTAAACAAAACAGGAGACTGAGCTGAGTCCCATGTGCTGCTGCTGTCCAGGATATAGTAGACTTCTCAGCTGTAAAGTAAGAGAGGAACGGCAGAGGTGTGTCCCTTAGATTCTTATATCATAAGGATGGTTTGGAAAGAGGGATTCTTGGATACCATATGTTTCTGGCTATGAAACTGTAGTACATTCATCTACTTTCCCATTGCTGGAACACATACCGAGACGAATTAAAAAAGGAGAAGTTTAGTTTGGCTCACAGTTTAGGGCATGCAGTCCATGGTCAGCTGGCTCTAAAGGAGGGCTGTGGTGAGAGGGTGCAGTGGAGCAAATATGATTAGTTTATCACAACTGGGAATCAGAGCAGAGGAGCAGCTCAAGGGAGGAAGGGGTGAAGGACCAGACTTAGACCCCAGGCCTCGCCTCCATGACCCACTCAGAAGCATGCTTTAAGTATTTCCCACCCACGTCTTAAGCCAGTCAGGTTGACTCATTACCATGGCACTTGGGGAACACAGCCACGCCTGCCTAGGAGATGGACCCTCCCCAGGGAGAGAAAGGAGGACTCCACAGACGCCTTCCCCTCCTCTCTCGTCCTGACAGCAGCAGCCCTCGGGGACAAGCCCAGGGCCTTTGCTAGGATGTTCAGGGTTCCGCTTCTATGTACAAACATCTAGCTAGGTTTGCCAGAGGGAGGAAACACCCATGTGGAATAAGTCCATAAAGAAACGTCCCTTTTCTTGACAGAAAAGAGAAAAGAAATGAAACTGAACACACACTTTCATGTACACTGAGGGAAGAGAAGACAAAACTAAGCCTGATGTGCACCTGACCCGAGCTGCCCTTTGCCAGGACGGGAGGGTCGCGTCGGGAAACCACAAGCCAGGGCGTCATGAGGCACCCCTGTACCCCCTTTTCCTGGAATCTACTAAAAGAAAATGCTAAACCTGCCAAGATATTTGACTGAGGTTTTTAAAGAAAACATATTCTCGTTGGGTTGTTTTTTGAGGGGGAGAGTTGGAGAGATGCGGTTTAAGGAAAAAAAATTGTTCGCGGACAGCTATGGAAATAGTGACTCTCACTGTCCACGTGTCTCTGGCTGTAGGGACAGGAAGTGCAGCAGGACCACGTCTGCGGCGACCTAGAGAGCCCACGCGGCAGAGGGGATTCTGAAGGAGGCAGCCAGGGAATCACCACACTGTGGAAGTCACCCAGGTAACACGGGGGCGCAGCATGCTTCCGGTTATGCACGAGGAGATGGGCTGGCTGACGTCTGGGCCTGGCTAGACTCCACGCTGGAACGGGAGAGTCTGCTTTGCCTCGTTCGTTGCCCACACTCCCTAGAGAGGAGCGCTTCTCGGGTCTCCGACGGGCACCCACAGAGGACCTCGACAGAGCGGTCCTCACGCTCTTTCAGTAAAGGCCGTCCGTCCCGTGCCAACAGAGCTCTGATGTGCTTGACTTGACCTTGAAGGTGGCGTGAGAGCTAAACTGCAGAAAAGAAAAGCATAAACAGCACACGTATCACCGGGTAAAAGCGCTAGGAATCCTAAAGCACGACTTGCGCAGCGATTCACCTCGGAAACCCATTTTTTCCCTCTCTGGTTGTGTCTCTGCTGTCACACATCATGACGTCATGAGTCTGTTGCCCTCCATTGAGTCCCGTTATGGAAAGATCAACTGAGAGTATCATACATTTGGTTTTATAGTTTGGGTTACAGACACGGGTATTTTGCCCGGTTACCTCTGTTGGCCCTGGGAAGGTCTTAAACTCCTGCAGGTGACGATGCGCAAATGGCGGTGGCATCAATCCATTCCGTGGGCCGCCCGTTCTCTCAGCTCCTCAACCTGTGCGCGCCCGAAGCAGGTGATGCTGGAGCAGATGCCAGGTGCGTCCAGATCAGGGAGACCCTGGCCCTGAGCGCCAAGAGCGTTCCAGCCATCTGTAACTCCTGGCGCATTCCCGTGGGCATCTCTGGATGGGAAGAGAAAGCATGTGCGTCCCGATGGACAGGGCAGGATCTCCACGGAGGACTAGAAGCTAAAGCCGAGACAGAGCAAGCAGAGGGAGCTGGAGGCAAGGAGCGAGGGCGACACCCGCCGTGTGAGGGGCACAGAGTGTGTGACTGTGGTGCCAGCGAGCGGGGGGCAAATCCTGGCTGTCCTCTGGAAGGGACGAGTTAGGAAAATGTGCAAGTGGGGCAGGAAATAAAAGAGATTTGGTGAGAAAGATAAGTCCCCTAAGGGTGCACTGAAGAGGTGGAGGAGAAACGGAGGGACTGGAGGCCCTTAGCCAAAGCCCTCGAGGGAAGCAGCGATGCCCAAGGACAGGCTGGGGGAGGCGGAGCCCCAGGGTCTGCCTTGAGGACTGAGGGGGTTCTCAGCGCCTCTAGACCGCGTGGAGGGGTGGGGCCTCCCAAGGGGCTACCTCTTAAACTTCAGCGTGGCCCAGAACCAGCGCATTCCGGGTCAGCCTGGGGGCCAGCCCTGCAAATTCAGGTGCAGGCCAGAGGTGCCTCTGGGGCTGCCCAGCCCTTTGGCAAGTCTTACCTCACAGGTGGAGCGTGGTCCCCTGGGAGAGTGGTCGAGGTTTAGATCGAAAGTGCCCCCCCCAAAAAACTCCATGTGTTCAAGAGCCGACCTTTCCGGAAGGTGACTGGGTCGTGGGGCACTGTATTCGAAGGTGGGCTGACCCACTGCTGAGTCCCTCCCGGCTTCCTGGCTGCGTGGGTTAGCAGCCTTGGTGAGGCAGGGCTGAAGGGGAAGGAGCCTTCAAAAGGGGGGGCCTACCTGGACCGTCACCGAGGGCTCTTGTTGAGAGCTGATGGTTCCCCTGGACCCGCATCATCTTGGAGCAGTTTTATAAAGCAGCCAGCCCAGCCTCCGCAGTCTGCCCTGGCGTCCTGTCTCTGGGCAGCAAGTGGCCCTCAGCGGACCTGCCTGAGCGCTTCGGCCTCTCAGCCCCAATCTGTGGGCTAAAGAGCGTCTTTCCAAAGTGCCCGGCCCAGGCCTTTCCTTAGATAATGGAAACGTCGCTGCGGAGGGGCTGCGGGGGGCCGCCCGGCGAGCCGCGTGAGTACACCTCTCCCTCCCCACTGGCCTCAGTCTGAGCCATCAGGCCTTCGGGTCCTGGCTGCTCGGGAAGTGAGGCTCCCCTGCAGGCCTTGGGGGTTGCAGAAGAGCCTCCCTGTTTCCCTTCCCAGCTGCTGCAGGGGACGCTGCCGCGCGCCAGGACAGGGAGGGCCGGGCGCCCCCAGCTCTGGAGCGAGCGCATGTGCTGCCCCCTGGCGCGCCCCCTGCCCTCCTGCCTCCCCCCAGGGACCTAGGGAAGGAGCGGCTGCGCTTTGAAGCAAGGCTGCAAACAAGCTGGGGGCTGGGCCGCCGCGCGGAGACCCGAGCCCGCCCGGTTTTGGAGGCGTTGGCGCCACCTGTCGGCGGACCCAGGTATGGACGCCACCTGCCGGGAGCCCAGCAGCGCCCGGAAAACCCGCCGAGCCTCCTCCGGCGTCTGGGCCGCGGGGTCCTCGGCAGGGGGCGCCCTGAGTGTGGTGCAGACCTCGGCGGCTTCTCCCCGGCGCGCTGCAGAAATAACTGCTTAGTGAGTGACCCTGTAAAGCTGGCCCGACGCCCCGGCCAGAGCTCTGGCCACGCTGGTAGTCATCCCAGCCTGTCTGTGTAGCGCGCCTTGGGTTACTGGCAAGGAAACTGAGGCACAGAGGTCGGGTCACGCGATGGCAAGGGTGAGTGGAAGGGGGACCGTCGCTGCAGGGACCAGGCCCTCCACTGTTTTACTGCAGGGCTGGTTAGGATGCGGGAAGGTGGGGGAGGGGGGAGGGCGGGCCTCAGCCTTACAAGAGGGCGGAGCCCCACTTAGGAGATTCATCCTTCCGAGGCTGGGCAGTTACCGGCTCGGAGATTAGGACCGCACTTGGGGGGACTGTGGAATGGGGGAGAAAGAGATATTCAAGAGCCGGTGACAGAGAAGTCATTATATAAAGAGGGCTGGAGCCAGGCGGTGTGGAGGTGCACACTTGCAATTCCAACACTCTGGGAGGCTGAGGCAGGAAAGTCACAAGTTAGAATCCAACTGAGGGATCTCTTAGCAAGTCCTCACCTCAGAATAAAAAATAAAAGTGGCTGAGGGTGTAGCTTAGTGAGGAAGTCTTGGGTTCGACCCTCAGTACACCCACACAAAAAATTCTTTGCAAGAAAGAAAGAAAAAATAAAAAAGGAATAAAGGCCTGAGCTGTAGTTTAGTTGTGGAGCATTTGCCCAGCGCGCCGCGACAGCTCGGGGTCCAGGTCTGGGCCTGACGCTGCCCGCCGGGCCCTCGCCCTGCCCCACGCCCAGCCCAGGGACAAGGCAAGGCCCAGAGGCCGCGGGTTAACCGTCTATAGCACAGCTAAGGCCCTAGGGGTTTCTGGGCGATGCGGTTACAACTGGCTTCTAAATTATCCAAAGTGGTGACAAAACCCTAGGAACGCGGGGGCGCGGGCTGCGGACCAGCTGGGACCTGCGGCTCCGTGGCAGCGACGCGCGGGCTCTGGCGCCCCCTGGTGGAGCCGCAGGCCGCGCCGAGAGCCCTCCCCACCCGCGGCCTCGGGCCTGCTGCTTCAGGAGACGAGGGCCAGGGACTCCCTGCGCCCACTGAGAAGAGCTCAACCGGATTACGGCGCTGAGGGTGCAGCCCCCCCACACAAACACGGACACACACACAGCACACCCGGTGTCCCCAGTCCGGCTGTGTCCCCGCTCTCTGTCCTGCTGGCCGAAGCTGCTTTGCTAAACGCTCCTCTCCCGCCAAGGCTGAGCTGCGGGAGCAAACAGTGAACCCCACTCTTCTGAGCTGAGAGTGATTTGGAGTCTCAGGGGCCGAAGATCCTGGGCAGGCCACGCGCACAGTGCTCGTGGCGCCAGGGACAAGGGGTCATGCAGTCCGGACCCTCTGATCACCAGTCTCTCCTCTCTCCCCTAGAAAATCCTCCCAAAAGAGGTTTCCACAGAAGTCCAAAGCTCCTGGTGATTTTACCTGGTTAGCATAGAGATTAATCCTCTAAGTGCTGTTATTTTCCTGTAAATATGAATCATTGGTCCACCTCTAGCTTCTGCTAACTCCCCTCTGCCTGTCCATGGTTGCTCATTGCTATACCATTTGTACAACTGATAGATTAGAAATAATCAAAAAAAGTCCACAACAATAGGGAAAAGCCCAATGCAATATGGCATATCTAACTGATGGAATACTATGTGCTCCTGAAAATAAATACGGCCACTTTCTACTAACTGATATACAAAGCCTCCAAGTTGCACAGAAAGGTAATACAAGTAATATGCATTTTTTGGATAAAATGTGAAAGGAGGAATTTGTTTTCATGTTTCTTTGGGAATACATTTTTAAAGCACTACAAAGATATGTAAAGTGGAAGAACAGTAGTGATACAGGGATCTGGAAGGATGAAGACAGGAATAAAGCTTTGCGCTGTAATCACTGTATGCTATAACTTGTAAATTTTGAGATCAGGTTTTCCATGCAAAAATTAAAGTGACAAAAAAAATAGACACACATGAGGTATGCTTAAGATCCCTGCTGACCGCACTTGGCTTGTAGAGCCAACTCTGGAGAGAAACCCTCAGCCATCAGCCCACCGACCCCTTCTAGGGCAAATCCCTAATCCTCGCATTCTAAACTCATTTTCTTCATGCCTGTGGCCTACACGGAAGGGCGGGTTCCTGTCAGCTCTGGGAGAGCCCTGCTCCCACCTCCAGGGGGCGCCACCCGGCACTCACAGCAGGCCCTGCAGAGGGGCGGACTGCCTCCCCGCGGCAGCCAGGCCGCCTGGGCGCCACCTTCCGGCTGTTCTGTGTCACGGCTTCTGCCACCAGGCCCGGGGGTGGGTGAGGAGAGAGGGCTTGGCGGACTCGAGTCCAAAGTGAAGGACCCTGAGAAACGCACTCGCATGCGGATGGGGAGGCTCTGAAAGGTCGGTCTCTACCCTCCGGCAAGGACAGACGTGAGCGTGTGACATGAGTGGACAGGTGCAGTGTGGGGAAGGGCAGAGCAAGACCCACGGCCAGGTGTCACCTGGGGTCGCAGGGTGCTTGAGCAGGGCCTGAGGGAAGAGAGGGAAGGTGCTGGAAAGAAGGCACGGAGAAGAGCACTTGCAAAGGCCCGGGGGCAGGAACGGGTCGGGGTCAGGGAGTGAGGGGCTCCCGGCTGTGGGTCCTGCAGGGCCCTTCCGTCTTCCCAGGGCCCACCCCAGCTGCGCTGCAGACCTGGAACTTGCTTCAGGTTCCCTGAAGGGACCCTGGCGTCGCTGGCGCCTTGGCTGACCCCGCCTGTCCCCAGCCCGGGTCTGAGACTCAGGAAATGCCCAGAACAGAACCACAGCACCGAGCCCTCCCTCTGGTGAGGGTGGCACAAACCTCTGGGGTGGGGATGCCGCTCACCTGGCAGAACCGACAGACACAGAGGCCGCGGAGGAGGCAGAGGTGCGGAGGAGCTGCGGAGAGGGCCTGTTTTCCTCACGTCCAGAGACAGCCGGCCGGAAGGGAATGTGGCGCGTGCATCAGTCCGATTCGGGTCTGGGACTGGCCGAGTTTCAGACGCTCGTGTGATGCCCAAGCGGAGAGCAGAATCCACCGGAAAGGCACAGTGAGCGCAGCTGCGCCGCGCGGGGCTGCAGAGGAGGCTGCGGCCAGAGGGGATCCCGAGGGCCGGCCAGGCCGGGCGCTGCAGGCTCGAGACCGCCGTCCCGAAGGACGGGCGGTGTGGAGGGGAGGCTGAGGCCGGTGGCTTGCTCCAGGGCGGCGTGAGGGTCTCCAGCCCGCCCCGGTTCACCCCAGCTCTGCAGCCCGTCTCCGCGCCCGCCCGCGCAGCTCAGTGCGATCCTGCTTGGAGGGTCTCCCCACGGTCCGCCTCCATGTCTGGTTCTGGGGGCCCCAAGTCCTAGGCCCTGCCCTGTCCGGCCTCAGCCCTGTCTGACCTGCATTCTGCCTCGTCCTCCGTGACTGGGGCCTGCAACCCGACCCGGCCCCCGCTGCTTCTCTGGGCAAAGTGGAATCGCACCCGGCCCGGCTCTCTCCCTCCAGGCCCCCAGGCCGACCTTCCCGCGCTGGGCCTCCGGCGCCCCAGCTTCTGCAAAGCCGCCGCTGTCACAGACCCGCCTCCTGCCGGAGAGTCTGCCACGCGCCCAGAACCCCCAGTCACCCGCAGAGAGCCCTTCCCAGGGGGCCCGAGCTCCGGGGAGGATCCTAGGTACCAACCGCAGCGCCCACTGCGCCCTTCATGCCACAGAAGTGCCACACTGCGGGGCCGGCCCTCGCAGGAGGCTGTGTCACCTTGGCTCCCGCACACCTGAGCCTTGGAGTCAGAAGGGGGAAAGGGCCGCGGACTCCCTCACCAGGGCTCCTTGGCGAGGTGGCAGTATCGGGAGCTCCCCGGAAGGAGACGGCATTGGGCTGGCGGCATCATCCATCTTGATTTCTTGGCTTTATTAGCAGACGTTGAGGACTTTAATTGCTACAACCACGGAGAACATTTGGGTGGGTCTCAATCAGCGCACAGCTGGCTCTGTGTAAGGTCACTATCTTCAGACCAGCAGGTTCAGGGACGCGTAAGGGCCCACGAACGCACAGCTCGTACTAGACCTGTCCTGACCTCCACCGCAGGCTGGACCGGGGGCTGCTCCGGGATCCTGGGCCAATTGGTAGTGAAAGCCGGGACCTTCCCGCAAAAGACCGCAGACGCACGGTGCTTTCTGCGCAGTTCAGAGAATGCCAGCCCCGGGGAACAGCTCTCTGTCCTGCGGGCTAAAAACTGAAACCGAGTTGCATTGTCTTAGCTCCCAGGACGATGGCATGAAACGGTCTTGGTGCCAATTGAGTTTGGGATCGAGCAGCAAGCCCAGCCCTCGGACGGGACTCCGCGGACCGGCCAGACCCCTTCCCTGTGGCCACGACCGCCCTTCCTGGGCACAGTGCGTCCCCCTAACGCCCAGACCCCGAGTGGCCCAGACAAACCCTCGGTGGGGAGCCAGGGCCTGACCACGGGGCGCACTCCGTTTCCTTGGCCACAGGGTGGGCCCAGCGAGAAAACCTCGGCTCAGGCAGACAGCGGGATCCAGTGTCGGCCCCGGAGCTCCCGGGAAAGGACAAAGGAGCGGAGGGACCCTCACTGGGGGCCAGCGATCACCAGCCCCGGGGACTTCTGCCGCGCAGCAGCTGTGGGAGTGACCGGAGTGGTTGGGGTGTCACATCTGGGACCGAGGGGCCAGTCGGGGAGGGTGGGAACCGGGTGCCGGGGCGTGGGCCGCCCCACTGGAGAAGAACCCAGCCCAAACGCCAGCGGTGCCGCGGGGGAGAGGCCCGGTGTGGCAGTCGGGAGCCGGCGGAGGACAGACTCGGCTGCGGGGGGGTGAGGAAAGCAGGACTGAGCGGCAGGAACCAGGCGGACTCCGGAAAAGCCCCCTCTGCGTCCGCGACAGCAGCAGAGCCGAGGTCGCGAGAGCCCCGGACGGCCGGGCCGCGGCGCGCGGGTGTCCGGGTCTGAGGCCGCCCCGCCCCGGTCCCCGTGCGCCCCGAGCGCTCCGTCCAGCCCGGGTTCCGCCCCCTCCGGGCTCGGCTGCGCGGCTGGACGCGGGCCGGACCGGGCCAGGGAGAGGCCCCGCGTGGGGGCCCACTTGTCCGCCGCAGCAGATGCCTGCTCTAACCCTCTGGCCTGCGCGGGGACGGGGCAGCAGCGACACATCCGGCTGCCACCCGCTCAGCCTGCGGGACAGCGGCGTGCGGCGGTCACCAGGCTCCCCTAAGAGAGGCCCGCGTGGGCCTTTGCCCCGCTTCTTAGCTCAGCACGCGGTAGCGGCTGCCAGCGCAGAGACTGGCGCCCGGATCAGGCACACACAGCCCGCCTGGACGCGCTAGGAGGCGAACACTCACAGGTTTGGGCACTGGCGCCCCCTCCTGGGCACGGCGCTCTGTGGCAGGGCCTGGAAGCACCTCGAGGAGCCGAGCCTGTAAGACTTGGAGCGGATCCAACAGCCGAGCCGGGGCAGGACCTACCGTGGCCAGCCCAGCCCAGTGTCTGTGGCTCGCGGGCGGCCGGGAGCGCCGGCCCAGCAGGGCTGGATCCTTGCTTTGCTCCAGTGTTTCCGCGCTGAGCAGAAGGGACCCGGTTTGCTGCTGTGGTTCGCAGCTCTGCGGGCTCAGACTCGTGGGAAACCGGTCTCCGATGGACGGTGGGCCCTGCAGGCCCCGTCCCGCCCTCCTGGCACGTCTCCAGGAGTCTCCGCTTTGCTCTGAGCTACCTTCGTAGCCGTGTTTAGCGTCTGCAGTCAGCTCGCCGCCTTGAGCAGACGCCATTATCTTTTGAATCTGGACGGACCAGCCTTGTCCAGTCAGGTGAAGAGGCGGGAAGAAACTGCGGAAGAAAAGCTGCTGCTTGTGGACACAGGTCAGCTCTGCTGAGGGTGACCAGCCTGAAAGACTGCAGGCCCTGGGCTTGCCCTGTGCTTCCAACAACCGCAGAAGTCAAATCCCAGAAAATAACACACGTGCGTCCCGCTAGTTCCATTTTTCTGATAGAACCTTTGTAGACACACAGTTCAAATCTGATTTTTGCTTTGCCATGAATGGGCCAGAATCAGGGTGTCTGCCTTTGACTGAAATAACTACACAGAGGTCCAGGCCCACAGAACCTTCCACCTCCGGACTTTGCACAGGACAAACCTGGTCTCTAACTCCATGAAACTTGTGACTGTCATTTGCTTGACAGGTAAGGAAGGGGAGTCCGAGGGTCTCCTCTGCCCAGGCCAAGCACTGCTGAGCTTCGGTGGGTATCTGTGGGGTTGGAAAGCCCACACTGTTTTGATAGCAGTCTGCAAAATACAGAACTTCACGAACCTGACCAATACTCGTTGTGATACTCATTTAACATCTAGGGATACATTTCTTTAAGAATCTTCCACTACAGTGGACTACTGCTCCACCATAACAAACTTGAGGCATTTGTAGGTGATCAGATGCAAGCTGGAACCATAATGTTAAGTGAAATAAATCAGACACACAAGCTTAAGTATGTCATGGCTTCTCTTGTGTAAGACTATATATGATATACATAAAGATATATATATAGAGAGAGGTCATATATATGTGTATATATATATATATATATATATATATATATATATATATATATATAGAGAGAGAGAGAGAGAGAGAGAGAGAGAGAGAGAGAGAGAGAGAGCTCCAGGGAGCTGAGGCAGGATAAACCAGAATAAAGATATGTCATATACATGTACCACCTCCCAGGATGAATTTAATCATTGTGTACTGCAAATGACTACTAAAAATAAATACATTGCAACAAATTCTGATTTTAGAAAATCCCAGCGTCCATGCATACTTTGTTGCTGCTGGCAAAAGATATTCTAGAAGCAACAGGTGGACTGCAGATGCCGGTCATCTCTGGAAGAATCTTTGGACCTGCCCGTAAATGTGCTGTCCCAAAGGTTCCAACATCCACATCCGGGAGAATTTGGACCTTGGATATTTGATGAACCTCACTGATAAAGCCATCTGATTTATAGATTCCTTTATGGGAAGAGTTTTTTAAAATTTCTTTACTACTTATTAACTATTCAAATTTTTTATTTACTTTTGTAACAGTTTGATTTGCTTTGTTTTTTACATAACTGTGTCCATTTCATCTAATTTTTACAAGTGGAATTATACAGTAGTCATCGGCCTTTAGACCAATGCTGTTAGGTGTACATTCATGTTAAGCTGCTCCATTGTTATCAAGCAATATGTATAATTCCACTTTTAAATGCCCCAATTGGTACAAAAACGAGTGGGCAGAGAGGTGGGCAATGCAAGCCTGGTTTTCTTGTAAGAACTGTGGAACTGACTAATCTGCTACTAGGCCTATTAAGAGTAGGAACAATTATTCCTCAGTAGGTTGGTTTCCATGGGGAAGGGTCTGGCAGGCGTCACTCTTGTTCTCTACCTCATCGTTCCGGGTCCCTCCAATGGGAAAAGGCAGAACTACCCTGAGGGAACTAGTTTCGGTCCACACATCCCTCAGTGTCCGTCCAGTTGCTGTGGTGGCACCACTCCATCAGTGAAAGGGGTAAGGGTTGGTGACCCAGTTTTTCCGTCTTAAACCATGTTCTTTCTTGAAAAGGGTATTTATATATTTATCCTCTTGATTTCTGAGGGGATTCCAAATGTGGGAAGGGAAGAAGTCCTGAGCCAGCACCCGCCGGACCTGACAACGCCAGCAGGGCTGAGGAGGCCTCTGGAGAAGGGGTCTCTCCATGTCCCCGGCAGTGTCTCAGTCTCTCTGGCTTCTCCCAGGCCACAGTCCGGCAGCCGGGACTCCTCCTAGAAACTTTCAGTACTTGCTCTGCGTTCTGCATTCAAGAAGCCTTGAGTCACAAAGGCCACCGAGCCACACTCGAACTGAAGCATGGATGGGGAAATGGGAGGGCCGGGGCCTGTTGCCTGTTTGCTGACCGCCACCAGGCCTCTCTCCCGTGACAGAGACATGGGGGGGTGTCAAGCCACAAGGGAATCCACCTAGGGCCGGGCTGGGGAGGATGTCAGAATTCCCGAGTCCTGAGAGCTAGAAGGCTTCTCAGGACCTAAGGTGATTTACAACATCGTTAACCTTTCAGACTTTCATTTTGCACCTACAAAATAGAGACAAAATACCTTGAAGTGTTACTGGGTGAATTAAAAAGGTACGCATGTGTGGTTTGCCACTAAGCTGTTACTGCCATGGAACAGGTAGTCATGAACAGTAGGGTTGTCTAGAGGAGAAAATGACCCCTCGTGAGGCTCCTTTCTGACCTGGGCCTGCTTGACCGTTATTCACCCCGGATCCACCTCTCCCGGGCCAGGATCCTGCTACCTCCCCCGAGGCCGTCGGGAAGCTATGGTTTGAGCTTCTTTTCTTTTCTCTTCAGCCCACTAGGAAGAGGGTGAGGAAGTTATCAGCAGCTCACGCCAACCTTTTACACACTTTGTTATATTCCTACTAAATTACAGAGAGAGACAGAGACAGAGACAGAAAGAGAGAGACAGAGAATTTAAAAAACAAAAAGTAACTTTTAAAATGTTCTGGCTTTCTAGTCCAGATTCTTTATAAATGGTTTCATAACTTCTGGCCCAGTTCTTTCTCACACGTTCAGCCCACACAGCTGCCTTTTCCTGAGTCTGTCCCTCGTGAACTGAAAGAGAAAGCCCACCTCGGCTCCTGGCCTGCTGTGGTTTCTTGGACGTGGAAATGGTTCACTGGGAATGGGGCCGAGGCTTCCCCAGGCAGGCGGACACTTTCTTAGCCAAGCTGAGCCTAACGCTAAGCAGGCTCTGACCAGAGGCTGTCACGGGGAGTCAGTGGTGCCGGGAAGCAGCTTCCTCCGAGGCGAGAGCACGTTCCTCAGACCCCAGGCAGCTCCTCTGCCCTGGTCACTCAGGTTCTGCGCACTCCGTGGGTCGGGGGTGTTTTATGCCTCTAAGCAGAATGCGCTCGAGTCAGTCTGGAAATGGAGCCACACCCCAAGTGAATTCTACTGCCTGCGCTGGCTGGGCCCTAACGCGTGCCTGCCCCTTAGGACTGAGTAGCAGGCCCCACCATGAAACCGCTATGCCACCGTGCATCTCACACCCCGAATCGTTTTGCATGGAGCTGGAAAGACCAGAACAGCCAGGTAGCGCATGCGCTGCTGAACACCCAGCGGAGTCACCCGGTCCTGATCGGTGCCTGAAAATCTCTGGACAAAAGTCATCTGCTCCCTTCAGAGCTCCTCCACCTGCTGAAGTCTCCCTGCGTGAAGTGGGCTAACGAATATCCTCCTCAGGCTCACCCCTAGCCAGACTCCACCTTTCTGGAAGTTCGTCCGGGAACGCAGCTGTGTGCCGTCTGAGGGCCACCACGAGCTGTGCTGGCCCTGACTCGGGTCACACACGAGGCCCCGCCCCCAGCACACACTGAACCCTGGCCCCGTGGGTCACGCTGCTCTGAACTTAGACTAGCTCGTTTATGTCACTCTGCAGATGGGGACTCAGAACTGAGAGTGGATTCTGGTCAGTGCCGAATAAACACATCCTTCCCCACCGCGTCTTTGAGACAGGGTCTCGCGGTGTGCTCCAGACTGCCCCTGAGCTTGCGTTTGCTCCTCAGTCTTCCGAGTGCTGGGGTGACAGGCACAGGCACCATGCTCTGCTCTCAGTCTGTTTTACGAAATGTCAAATTAGCCGTCACATCATCTTCCCACGAGGTTTTCTGTCCCTGGGAGGTAAAACAGTTTGCGAGTAAGGGTTGAGACGTGGGGTCAGACAGGACCGAATCAGACAGGACGGACTCCGAAGTCACTAGTTCTGTCTCTTACCTAGAGCTGGGTAAGCTGTGCGTGTGGCAGGATCTTTAACTGCATCACGCAGACGATCAGAAGAGCTGGCATGAGGCACTTGAGGCTCGGACTCACACAGTCGCCTGGGGCGAGCTGGTCTCGTCTCCTTGCCGTCACACCCGAGATCCTGCAGTCTTCCTCAGGCCTGCCGCCACTCGGGACTCCTCCCAGCACACGGGTGGGGGCCTCCCTGTCTCCAACATCTGCATCATCACCGTGCTCTGTCCCTTGGGCTCCTGATTTGTTACGTAACTGACGGTCTTCTTGGCTCAGGGGCATCTGGAGTTGTGTTCCGTCCTCCCGAGTCCCCCTTGTGGGCTCATCGGGCAGCTTGGGAAGGTGGGTGAACCACGGGGGCAGACAGCTGAGCTGGCGTTAGGAGGCCAGGCTGCGTGGAAGGGGCGGGTCCCCACCTCCCCTCCTGGCGCTTCTTTCATTCTGATTCTCATGGCCACGAGGAACGCAGCTCTCGCCCGCCTGGCCCTTCCACCACGCCGGTTCCACCGCGGCCACAAGCATCTGAAATTGTCATCCCAAAGAAGTCTCTCGTCTTGTCAACTGTGGGCATTGGGCACTGCGTCTCGCGGATGAGGAAAGTGACCGTGATGACAGGAACGAGGCCTTCCCTGCTCCCCCTTCTCTGTGGACACGGATCTGTCATTGTCCTCTTCGGCCCTGCTCGTGCAACCCGCCCTAACGTCACTCAAATCTGCGAGCTACTCTATTAATCCACCTCAGAACGAAATTCTGGCTACCATGTCTGTATCATTTTCTTTAGAGAACAGTATAGCTACACTGCTGCAAAACACGAGACATTCATTCTCGTTTTCAGAAAGTTCCTGCACATAACACACTTCCTGTACAGGTCTGTAATTAACTGGTTACGATGGATTAATAGGGCATACCTTAGTAATAGTCTGCAGAACACATGTGAGAAAAGTGATGTTTTACTTAGGAAGAGTTTAAAATTGGAATGAAGACTTGTTGATTTGTTTCTAGACAGCACTGACTTGTCACTTGTTATTGTCAGAGAAAGTTCAAGAGCACAGAACACAGAACTGTTCATTAAACTCAGCACGCGCCCGGCCCACGTCTGACCCAGGCGGCTTCAGCGCGATCGTGTCACAACACTCAGCTTTGCTCGCCGGTCGGAGAGGGAGGCTCGGGCCACCTAGCTTATTGTGCTGCTGAGTCACGGTTGGCTTTTCCGACAATGTCTGTTTCAAGAACACATGACAGCCAGAGGGCTTTAGAAATGTCCAAAAGACAGGCAGAATTCCCACGCTGTTGGCAGGCTCGATTTTAAAACGGTCCTCAAATGCATGCTGGACTGTACGTACCCTCGGTGGCCCCTTCCCCACGGGACGATGGACCCTGCGGTTATAACGGCCACCACGCCTCTGACCTGCCTACATCCCACGGCAAAAGGAATTTCACAGGATACCCAAAAAGTAGGATGATTCTGGGTGGGTCCCGTGTAATCAGCAAAGCTGGGAATGAGCTTGTCTCAGGCTCCCAGGCGCCCCAGGGAGGGCCGACCCGTGGGCCTCCCTTTGCAAGCCACTGCCCTGCCACAAATCAGGAGGTGCTGTGTGTTCCCCTACCCCTACATCCAGCCTCTCCCACTGGACAGGAAAACAGCTTGACCTTTGACCCTCAGGCTAAAATAAGGAAAAGACACGGCACCTGTGATACCACTGGACACAAGTGGTCATTCGATTACTCATTTTATAATTACATGAGGGTGGGGTCTTCCCAGATCAGTGGGCCAGGTTTTCACAAATGGGTGTGGTTCTCCTCCCACAGGTGAGGGCTGACTTGGGATCTGCAGGACATCGAGTTTCCCAGCCAGCAAGTTTGGCTGTCCAGGCTGGCCGGCCTCCCATGGGCAGCCGCTGGGCCCGTGCTCCCAGGGTCTCATGCTTCAGACACTGCACCGGTGTTGACAGATCACGTCACTGCCCCCAGCATGCAACGGGGCCCTCACACCGGGATCAGAAACGAAGTCCACCATGAGACTTAGGGATTTCACCAAGTTCAAATTAACAGACTACTGCAGACAAATCCCTTGCCAGTGGGAATGAGGTTACGTAGAGCTCGTGAGCCTAAGTCAGAGCAAGCAAGGAAATGAGAGTAGCCAAAATTATATGGAGGTACAGCCGGGATTTAGCTCAAGTGGTACCATACCTACCTTGGAAGCACAAAGGCCTGAGTTCGAACCCTGATACCACCAAAAAAAAAAAAATTAAATGGAGTTAAGTAAGGTTGTGCAAGGGTGAAGATGACCCAGGGAGGCCTCTGGAACTCAAGTTTGTCATGACAAAATAGTGTGTGCTGTCACTTCAAGACAGCTGAAAAGTTATTTATTCAGGGGAATGCAACATTATCATGTTATCCCAAAGTTATTCCCGGTCGCTCTGCTTGTCCTGAGTCTTGCAAATAACCTGCACTGGGCATAGGGTAGGAATCTAACTGGAAACATCTGTCAGAGCTGCAGATGAAAATTATGGCTTGTTTTGATTATTTTGCTCATGATATAATCCTGAAGAAAAGAGTGACTGTCCAAGTGCATCTGTGTTTAGTGTTTGCAGTGTAGGTGTGCCTTGGCTTTGAAGTTGATCTTTTCCATGAGAAGCACGTGGATCACTCCACAGCTGCTAGCGCTTCTCCTTTTATTTGTTTTTTTTTTTTTTTGTAAGGAGTTACAGGCACAGCGTGAGCCTTTCCCAGGCTGCTGCAGAGGACTGAGCGGACTCCTCCAGGCCAGTCGTGAGGGCATCTGAAGCCCAATAACCGTGTCCTAGAGACCTTAAGAGCCCTGCTACTGCACCCACTTGCTCAGAGGTCCGGCAAGTTCGTTCCGTACAGCAAAGGGTCACGGAGTGCGAGACAAACCCGCCCTGCTGTGATCCAGCCAGTTCAGATGCTGACTCCGGCCGGGCTAGTGAAGCAGCTCTTTCCCTTCCACGGGTGATCAGGTCATGCCTACTGCACCCCCTTCACCTCGGTCAAAGTGGGCAGCACTTGTCACACACAGGAGAGAAAAGACACCTCAGAAATTGACTTTGGGTCATAGCATCGGAACGCTGGGAACCCCTGGGCAGAGGCTGGGGAGCCCCAGCCAAAGGGCCGGCAGGTACCTTTCTGGTATGGGCGGATCACAGCAGTCCGCTCGCCGGGAAGAGGCTGGGTAGTCAATCTAGGAGCCGCCCCTCGCTGCTTTGAAGTGGGCAACTGTAGTGCACCCTGGGGGTTTACTCACCAGGAATAACAGATACAGCTCGTGGGAAGAATTCTATCTTGTTCATCACTCAGCAAGTGATTCAGGGTCCTGGTGGGACTTAGGGTGATTTGTGACCAGCGCTAAACTACAGTTTCTCTGTGTTCAGCCTCAGCTTGAGAGGCGCTTTTCCATTCTACGAGTAAAAGGAGGCTCTGAGGTGAAACGTGGGGCCCCTCCGTGGCACGAGGGGAGAGGAGTGAGACAGAACAGGCCAGAGCGAGCCTGTCTGCTTGGGGTTCGGCCGTGTCAGCCCCCAGGGTGAAATGATAACACGAAACCCGTCATGTTCAGCACAAGTTTCTATTAGGCAACTTCTGTCACTAAAAAGTGCAAATGCAGACACCTGTGTAGATCTGATTTGCCGTGCTAGGCCAAGCGTATTTCATTACATACATTCTGCATTCTAAGGACTAATAACTTCATATTGTAAACATTAAGCATACAGAGTTAAAATTCAAGGCCACATGTATCATTGATTGTCTCTTCTTTGTCGTTTGTCTTTGGCTGGCCGAGATCAACTCGTAGTGTATAAATGCATAAGTTATATAATTATTATATAAAAAGGAAAAAAACCCAAAAAGCCCATGGACTTGTACACTTCATTCTGACAAACGCACAGCGTTCGCGACTCGAAAGGAGAGCTGGAGCCTGCCGACCCTTCACGCACGCGTGACCGCGGACTACGGCGCACGTAGGCCTTCTCTTACCTGACTGCGGGGACGGAGCCCCCGTAACGCTGAGGCCCCGAGCATGTCTTTTAAACATCAGACAATTCCAGTTTACATTTTCTTTTGACAAAGATAAAAAGAGATGCACGTGGTTGGTCCTGAATGCTACTTCCCCCTCCCTCGTGAGGCTGGGTCCTGTCCCCTAACACTGGCTTTGGTATAACACTGACTATATCGGACCACGGGTCCCCCCGCCGCTCTCCACGGTCTCAACGTGCCCTCAACCCAGAGAAGTTTCTTCCTACCCTTCCTCCTCCTCCTCCTCCTCCTCCTCCTCCTCCTCCTCCTCCGGCCCTTTGTCTACTACCACACGCTCACTCTCTAGTCACATCCTTAGTCCAACACCTGGCCCGCGCTCCTGAGCACTGTAGAGGGGATGGAAGCCGGTGGTCTTCACCGTGGGAGGGGCCGCTTGCTTCCATCAGAGAGGATCAGTCGGATTCCAACCGAAAAAGCAAGCGCAGCCGAGTCCCATACCAGCTCCCACGTGGGGGCCGGTCTCTCTGGCATTCCTGTTCTGTTTTGGTTTTGATATGTTTCTATGTTTAAATACAGGTAGTTTTCCTTCCATGACCCTCTACGCGTTGTGCTGGGCCATGATCGAGTCACCTCTATTGCTTTAGGAGGGCCCCGGGCCTCAGGCGCGAGGCCCCGAACCCTGCAGCTCTGCACCACAAGGCCGAGCCCTTCCACCCGTGTCCTTTCGACGTCAGGCCTCAATCCCCTCAGCAAGGCTGGCCGCAGGTGACACATCCGGGTCCATACGCTTCGAGCATCCTTCGTGTCCGCAGTAATACTTCAGTGACTCCCTCCCTCCCCGCTGTGAGTCTGTGGGACCCTTCCTGGACCCCTTCGCACCCCCAGACCAGTTCCTCCTCCCTCTTGAGGCACTTCTGGACCCTGTCGTCCCATGGAGTCCGTGGCCATCGTGGGGCAGCGCGGCGGCGGCGGGAAAGGTCTCCCCTCCGCGGGGTGTCTAGTAGTAAGTGCCCAGGTGGGAAGGCATGTGGCTGGCCGGGAGCCGAGTGTTTGGGTAGATGCCCGCGGTTGGCGAATTCCAGTACGGGTTTGGGGCAGCGAAGAAACTGGAGGAGGTGACAGGGAGGGCGGGAGGGTGGGGCGCCACGAAGTTCATCTTCTGTGGGTGGGCGTGATAGGAGCCCACGTAGGGCAGGTCCGAGGGGTACTTGTAGAGAGACGACTCGGGAGGGTGTGGCTGGAGGGCCTGAGCAATCCCGTGGAAGTCGAACTTGTAGGCGTAGCGCTTCCCGTGGACTTTGGTCATGATGTTCTTGTCGTAGTAGTAGCGGAGCGCGCGGCTGAGCTTGTCGTAGTTCATGTTGGGCTTGCTCTTGCGCTCGCCCCAGCGTCGGGCCACCTCGTCGGGGTCCGTCATCTTGAACTCCCCGTTGGTCCCCTCCCAGGTGATGCAGTTGGAGTTGGAGCTGTCCGACAGGAGCTCCAGGAGGAACTGCCACAGCTGGATCTGGCCGCTCCCTGCGGGCGACAGGGGACAGAAGGCAGCGGTGAGAGCGAGGCCTGGGGAGACGCTCCCTGACCCTCCCCCGGAGCGGGGCACCCCGGGGAGCAGCCTGGGCTCCGGACCGGGCCTGCGCCCACCCCTGGCCTAGGGCCGCCTTGGGGCCAGGTGCTCGTGTCTCCAGAGGACTCCGCCTCCCTCTGGAGACGACGCCCATGCTGTATGTTTTCCCAGCTCCACATCTACAGGGCCTGGCCGGCTGGGCCGGACTAACAAACCAGGTCCTCTGTGGGACGTGGGGATTCACACAGGGCAAAGGTCAGGGTGGCTGCGCCCCTTTATGATTTCCTTCATAGAACAGCCGGATCGATCTGGAGTTTGGGGAATGAAGAGCTATTTTTTCCTATTTTTTGAGGCAGCAAATGCCCTTCTGGGGCATGGCAGAGTGATGACTTTGTACCGTTTATGTCGGCCAGGTCACGTAAAATAATAAAAGTCAGATTGAGGAAATGAACATCTAAAGGTTGATGGAAAAAGATAGAGAATGGAAGTAAACATCATTATTTCGAACATAACATTTTGCTGGCACTCACAGAGCAATCCTGTCAGAAGTTTTCCTAGAAGAGAATTAACCTACGCAGCATGAGGAAGTTTAGAAGAACACTGGCTCTGCTCCACCGAGATTGCCCATTTCCAGGATGGAAGCAAATATACCCTCGTGGGACCCCGCACGCTCCCGTGTCACGGTACCAACCGCGTTGGGTAGGGCTTCCCAGGGACACCCGCAAGCATGGGTCACGGGGAGCCCTCTTGGCATCCAGGGCACAGCCTGCCGTGGTCATTATTGCCATTCACTGAGCCTCAGCCAAGGGTACAGAGTCCTGCAGAAAACCTGCGGAGGTGGCTTGAATGTCCTCTTCGATCGAGAAAATCTAAGCACATCACTGTAGCCACATGTTACAAGGCTTCGATGGATGCCTCCCCCGTGGAGAGAAGTCTGTACACGTCAGGACCGGGAGAAGCTAAATTGGTGTGGTATACAGACTTCAGAAGTTTAAAATGGGTGGAAGGAAATACGTGTTTTTTCCCAATCCTCACTACAACACTGGGTCGGGTTTATGACGCGGACGCCTTTTATGATGTGCTAAGTAATCTCAGCAGACGTGGCAACAACTAAAGTCACTTCAACCTGTGGCTCGCCAGGGAATCGATGACTGTGAAAATCAATAGTAATTGTTTTTCTCCTGATATAAAAAGGTCTGTACCTCCCAATAAAAATGGTTCAACTCGTAAATCCTGTTTCCACAGTGGCTGCACGGAGATGGGTGTGGGCGAGCTCACCCAAGCAACAGCGTCATGAGAAAGGTCAGCTTCCTTTGCATATGTACCGGAAAAGGACCCTTTTCAGACTAGCAACACATTCGAAATGTATTAACAGCTTGTAGCTCATCGCAGTGGAAGCCTTCTCTGCTTTCTCCAAACTACACACAAACTATTCTCCCTCAAGTTGTGTTGTCTCCAGCATTTCATTAATATGCATGATATGAATGGACCATATGGTTTTAGTAAGTACACTGTAACCAAGGGATGAAAACTTTAAAAAAAAAAATCCCACAGATGACCCCAGAATAAGGAAGAACCGTGGATTTTTTGATTTAACAGTCTAACATATGCTTTCTGGTAAACATATACAGTTGTTTGGAAATAAATATTCAGTGTTGACTTCCTCCCACGGAGAGAGCAACTGCACAGGTCTGGTGTAAATACGCCGCGCTGGGTAAACAGCCAGGCTAAGGCTCGGTGCCTCCTCCAGCACTGGCCTCCCATTCGAGTGTGCCCTTTGCCCACCGCCCTGAGAACATGCAGGAAGGTAGCCGTGGAGACCTCTGGTCCCCTGTGTCGCTCGGAAGAGCCAGCCCATGGGAGGGCTGCGTTCACAGCTGGGAGCTCAGAGCTCAACAGGCCACCAGCTGGGTCCCTACTAGGCTGCTGTGCCCAGCAGCTCAGGCAACATGGATTCTGGCCCAAGATGTGGAACTAAAGCCGTCTGTGAGCAAAACATATCAGCTTCCAAACCTGAGGACAAAACCGTCCATGTCAAAATCCACGAATGCTTCCGGTGATGTTATAAAGTGCAACATGCTATCACGCTCGGTATCTGTTGCACAGTATATTCATTTTCTCCGCCTGCAGGAATTCCCCAGGATGCACCACGGCTGCTGGGAAGACACAGCAGCCGCCAGTGCATTGGATGAAGGACTCCCAGCCACCAAAGTTCAGAAGTGTTTGTTCAAATTCATCCTTGTCTGTCAAAACAATCATGTGTGATGTGCAATGAGGTGGATTTTAGGACAGGGAACAAGACTGTAAAAACCAAGAATGTTTAGGGTTTGGGGAGGCCTAACAGTGGCCAAACCAGTGAGTAAAGAGAAGCTCTTAAAAGACAGGAATGGTCACCCAGCAGAGCTGGCACCTCCTCCTTCGGTGAGACCTTTCACACTGCTTTTCTCACTCCATCTCTGTGACAACTTATGTCAGGAAGGAGCAGCTAATTGTCCCCTAGAGTGAAAATCTACCATAACAGGACTGGGGCGAAGGCAGGGGAGGCCACAGCTCTCGGCCCAGGATGAAGGGGAGCAGGCAGGGCTATGAGGACTGAGACCACTATTCCGCTTGCGGTAGAAAAAGATTCTCCTCTTGGGGCCAGAAGAGGAAGGTGTGCGGCTCACACTGGGGTGCGCGGGGGTCCTGTAACGAGATGGCCGCGCTTTGGGAAGACACCCAGAAACGATACGGAGGGGTCAAATGGACTTTTTAGTTTTATTTTTGGAAAGCAGCCTACATGCCCAACAACAGATGAGCGGATAAAGAAGACGCGGTATTTACATAGCATGAAGTGTAAGGACACACTTGAGTCCTCTGTAGGGAGATGGATGAACATGAGACCACATGTTTAGTGAATAAGTCAGTTTTCTGAGACGAGTGGAATTAGTATGTACTGCGAAGAGACAACAGGAAACAGGGAGA
Organism: Thryonomys swinderianus; assembly: GCA_004025085.1. Classification (NCBI taxonomy): domain Eukaryota; kingdom Metazoa; phylum Chordata; class Mammalia; order Rodentia; family Thryonomyidae; genus Thryonomys; species Thryonomys swinderianus. Next base: position 39,157 of record PVIC010004382.1, read on the forward strand.
CAGAGCTTTGGGAAAAGGCCAGGGGACCGAGAGACGGAGGAGGGGGAGGGGAGGGAGAGGACTGAAGATGTGTCGTCAGCAGAGGTGACAGCCCAGACTCCAGGTGGGTGGCCCTGCTTGAGATTCATCGACCACCACACACCCTCCAGGCTCCTGCCCAGGGCTCCCTCCCTGGACCTGGAAAATTCCATGCTCAGCCACCTGACAGGTGGCAGAACGCCCCTAAGCGCTCTGCAGTGTCTTGCGTGCACTGTCATGCCCCCCACTGAAGAATACCCAGCCAGGGGGCCCCGGAACAGACGGAACAGAGCCCGGAGTGCCTCAGTGCTTCCGGTCGGACACAAAGGAGCAGAGTGGCCTCTAACAGATACGTGACACGAGGTCTGAGGACACTTTTCTCAGCTGAAGTGTCCGCGGCACACAGCGGGCGAGTGCTCGGGACGTCAGGGAGCTAATTTAGGCTGTGGCACGAAATCCTTGCGTTGAAAAGAGTTTGTGGGAAGAACAAGACAGCATTTGGCTTTTGTTTTGTTTTGTTTTTGAGGGGTTTTTTTCCCTCCTTTCATGATCGGGTGCTGAACTGAGGAACTTTCTACTGAACTCCAATTAGAGCTTTTTAGTTTCTATTTTAAGCTAAGATCTCACTAAATCACTAAGTTGCTCAAGGGGGCTCCGGTGTGCAACCCTCCTGCCTCAGCCTGTACCCAGCCAAAGGCAGGTGATCAGAGAACGGCAAGGTCGGTGGAAAAAGCACCCTCAGCAATAGCACGGCACACCTGGGCCTCCAAACGTGCAAAGGATGAGAGGGGAGGCCGGAGGGACCAAAGCGTCATCGCTGTAAACTAAATAAAAATGTTCAAGTCGCAGATGGCACATCAACGGCTATCACCCTCTCCCCGGGGGTCCCCTGCTGTGACACCAGCGCTGCGGACCCCGGTGCCCACAGCTGCACGCGTGCCATGCTCAGGAGGTGCAGTGTGCCCGGGAGAGCTGGCGCTCTCTGAGGGACGGGTGGTCTTCTCGGCACATCGTCTGGCCATCAGCGCCTGGGCGCCTGGCACGGACCCCGCCCAGTGCGCGCACAGAGCCGATCCCCTTTCTCCGCTGCAGCCAGACTCTCCCTGCTCGTCCCGGCCAAGACTTCAGAGCCTGCTCCTCAACAGCCTCTCGCCAGGGGAGGAGGCCGTTCCCTTCTGCGCGGGGTCCCTTTCTCCCCGCTTCCCGCTCAGCTGGAGGCTGTGTGGAGCGAGGTAGCCCAGACTTGAGCTGCGTGATTCAGGAAGCCGCGTGACCTCCCTGGGCCTCCCTCCTGCTCTTAACACCCCGGGCTGCGAGGGGGGCCTCTGCGGGAAGCGTGGCCCTGTGGACAGCACACCGGGGACCGGGACAGGCCCCGGACAGCGTCCTCGGCACTGTGGTCCTCTGCCCAAGCGACAGCTCTCTGAGCCCAAGACCTGCATCTTACTATTCTTGCCATTTCTCCGTCCAGCAGAGCACTGCCGAGCACCGGGCTGGGCCTGGACGGAAGCAGCCAGTGACACAGGCCCTTTCAGTCGCCCAACTTCTTAACAAGTACTTATTGAGTTAATTAGCATTAAGCCAAACTTCCTGTCTGACGGCCAGTCGCTTAGTAATGCTCTTTCACGATCTCCAAGTCTGCGCTGTCCCGCGGGGATGGGGCCCACCGAACCCCAACTTCGGGTTGTTGTTGCCCTCAGCCCGGCTCAGCCCGGCTGTGTGGGAGACGGACACTCCCGCTCGCGCTCGAGACACCCTGGCCCGGGCAGCTGCCACGGGGGACACAGCACATGCTGCGACTTTCCAAAGCCGCTGCCAGCACAGCTGGTTCTGATCTCAGTGCAAACAGACAGCACTGTGGTTGGCACCGGAAGGTGAGGACAGGTGACGGTCTGGCAAGGAGCTGGCAGCAGAGGGGGAGGTTAGAAGCTGCACACGCTTCACAGCTGCTCTCAGACACGGACCGGGGCCGGCCGGCCTGCTCGGTGTCTCGGGCTTGGCATTCAGTTTCTTTTTCTAAAACCTATGATTTTATCTGTTGGGTGACGGGTTGAATTGTGTCCCTTCAAAATTCTTATGTTCGGGTCCTAATCCCGGGACCTGAGGACGTGACCTTCATGGGAGTAACTGAGTCAAAATGAGGTCACTGGAGTGGGCTGTGTTTCCACGTGACTGATGTCCAGATAGAAAAGGGAACTTTGTGCACCGAGAGGAACGCAGAGACAGGACAGACGGCGGGAAGAGCCATGAAGAGACAGGGACCTCCACACGCCAGGGGACGGGTCCGGGACGGAGCCTGCCTCACAGCCTCAAAAGGGCTGCACCGACACCTTGACCCCAGCGTCCAGAACTCTGAGACCGTGAATGTCTGTTATTTAAGCCACCCGGGCTGTCGTCCTTTGTCACAACAGAAAGCGGGCAGGCTATGGTAGCTTGGGCTGGATGATGTACATTGCTGAAGTAAAATCTCAGTGTATAACATGACTTATTTTTTTCCACGATGGAGGATAATTCAGGGAGACCTAAAACTCAGACGTGTTCAGTTGAAGGGAATTGCTCACCAACACAAGTTTTCCTTTCAAAATAATCACTGCCCAGGAGGGAACAGGGTAAGAAAAGAAGTGTCAGCAGGCTCTTACCTGGATTAGCCAGGCGACTACTTGTTGGTCCAAGGATCTGATAGGGGTCTGCAACAGAAATTTAAGAGGTCAGATCCCAAACACAAAGTGGTGACTCGGTGTGACGTGACCTCGGGCCTGAAAAAGCTCCCTACCCCAAAACCACCCGCGTCCGTGTCCTGCACGAGAAAAGACATGACGCAGGATCTCGGACATGTTTCTTGTGAGCGGTCACTTAGTTGGTGGCAGAGCTGGGATTCTCCGATCGCCAACACACAGCCGGAACTCACACTGACCTGACACACACACAGGGGAAGTGTGTGCCCGGCTCTCCCTGGGCTCCAGGCCTGCTCTGGCCACCCCCTCGCCCTTCTGCGGCCTTGCCCCAGGGTCCTGATTAAGTGCTGTTGCTGTGCACGTGACTTGAGGCAAAAATAAAGTAACTCGCCGGTCACCAAGAAGCAGCCTATGCACAAACGCAATGCTGCCCCTTCGCTCTCGCTGTGCAGGGATCAGAAATGCCCAGCAGAGGCACATCACCCCGAGCAGACAGACTGGCGGGTCGCTTACACTGTGCACAGGGAGCTTTCAGGCAGAGGAACACGGCACTAAGGCCACTAAAGACGACACCCTGTGGGAACCTCCGGATGGCCCCTCAAACGTACCTAACTGTGGACGCTGATCTTCAGTTTTGGGCACTGCAGAAGGAGACGGCTGAGCAGCTGAAAACCCAAAAGAAAGAGACCATTAGCAATAGCTCGGAGTTGGCCACCAGCCTTTGATGGCATCGACCACAGAATCATCCCGCCCCCTGCGCTCATCACTGACATAACAGCCTTCCAGAAAGAAGCACCTCAGGGTGAAGAAAACTTTTCTTTCAAGGGAAATCTAATACAAACATCGTGACACAAAAGGATATTTTCTATTATTTACAGAATACATACTATATCTCTTCCAAAAGTAGAAACATAATTTGAGATGGCTTGCCAGATTAAAGGAAGCCATAGTTTAAAATAAACAGATGAAGGGAAACTTCCAGATCAAATAAAGCCAAGGACACTTTTACGCCCAGCCAAATGAAGGAGGAGACCACTGGTCACTCAAGTGGTACATAAACACCCCAGAAAACATGCATTTCCACACTGAAACTCACAGGCTCAGGCAGGCAAGGGGCATGAGCCTCCATTTTTGCACTCTGGAAGATGGAAGCAGGGATCACAGATTGAGGACAGCCTGGGTAGTTTAGAGAGACCCTCTCTCAGAATGTACAGTTTTAGAAATGGCTGGGAATGCAGTTCAGCATGAAGACCCTGGGTTCAAGTCCCAGTACCTCAACAAAAGAAAGAAGGAAAGAAGGGAGATGCTACCTCATGCATTTCTGTTAGGGAAGCCCAGACAGTCCGAACAGACAATAAATCACTGTTTAAAGATCCACTGTGGGGCCAGAGATTTAGCTCAGTGGTTCCAGCGCCTGCCTCACAAGCACAAGGTCCTGAGTTTGATCCTGGTAACCACATACAGTGCTGGGCGTGGTGACTCATGCCCACCAGCCATCAACACCACACACCACAGTGCCGGGTGGTGGCTCACGCCTGTCATCCCAGCACTCGGGAGGCAGAGACAGGAGGATTGCTGAGTTCGAGGCTTGCCTGGGCTACATAGTGAGCTCTGGGCCAGCCTGAACTACAAAGCAAGACCCTGTCTCAAAAAAAAAAAAAGATCCACTGTGGGTTTTGCAGAAGGAACAAACACTCTACATGATGAAGAACTGCACCAACTGCAGAGACTCTAGCTACAGCTACGGGAGCCTGTGATGGGCCGACATAGTTAGTACCTTTGGACTGAGGGGTGGGGTGGGCGTGGCCGGTCCAGGCTGATCTCCGGGGAGGCTCGTAAGGTAAATCTGTAAAGACACACGTACTGACTCACAACTCCATGTCATTTAGGTAGGGGATATTTTGGTTTTGGTTTTTGTGTCTACTAGAATGACTATTGGGTAATAAAAGCCAGTAAACCCAATCAATATTCAGCCTAGGTTCCACTGGGTTTGGGTCTTATTTACAAATTATGATTTCATAGATTTTGCTGATTTTAGGTCCTGTCCCGCATTTATCTGAAAATTCCCGCTGGCAGGTTCTCCCAGAGCTTGCGGACTCTGCCAGGCACTGGCTGTGTGCCAAGGTCGAGGCTGTGTGCGAAGCACGCGACAGGTGTTACTGCTCCCCCGGGACCAGCCCGAGTCCACCCCTCGCCGCCTGCTCAGCCCATCACCCTGGGGAATCAGACTTCCGCTCGGGCCCCTCCCCCACGTCCGCCCCAGGTCTCCCTCGCTCCTTTCTCTTCTCCCTGCTCTCAGAATGACTGCTTCCCCCTTTATTTGTGCATTCCTTTCTTCATTTCTTTCCCTTTAAAATCTTATCCATTCTATACCACCCACGTAACTGGTCTTTTTCTTTCTTTCTTTCTTTCTTTCTTTCTTTCTTTCTTTCTTTCTTTTTTTGCAAATGTTTACTCTTTCTCCTTTTTAAAGAAAACACGAATTTAGAATTTATCTAAAATGAACAACATGGAACAGACTACAAGATTCCGATATTAGCACCCCCAACACACACTAATTTGGAGCTTGAGCTTATCGATGATTTCTCCGTCTTTGTGACGCAGTATCACTTAACCCATAAGCTTCACTGCACTTTGCAAGTGCAAATCTAAAGTTACACATCCTCACCTCGTTTAGAGTTTTGTTCATGGTTATCAAGGCTCTAAGTTATTTCAAGTTCCTCCCATATGTGTACTCCAGATTATCACTAGGGATATATCCAGCTACTTCCCCCTGACAGCTTAGTACAGAACCATGTCAAGATGATCTCTTTGGACGGAGGGTCCCGGTTCAAGGTCAGGCACTGCTGTAAGCTTACAGACACTGCCAGACACTCTCCAGGGCTATCTGCCACCAGAGCCCAGGAGGTGGGCAGGGCAACTATCTGCCACCAGAGCCCAGGAGGTGGGCAGGGCAACGTGACTATTTTAAGCCTTTCTCTAAGCATATCATTTAACCTTCTGTTAGCCTGGCAGTTTGGCGGCTCGATCTTCAGGGCCTATGTCACAGAGTATGTGTCTCTTCCTATTTTCATATCCCAGAGAGGGCAGAAATGATCCAGAATGCAACACAGAACCGCCTTAATGCATTTGGTCTGTTTGGCCGCAAGCTCACGGCCGGTGTGGTCTGTGAAACCTGACCCTCCGGAGCTCTGAAGGGTTAGATGAGTTTTCTTTTTAAACCCCGCTGTTGCTCGCCCTCCCTCTCAGCTGCCAACTTTGCATTCTGGAACCTTCGATTTTCCCACCCGGCTCCTCCTGGTCTCACTTTCCCGGAGTTGGGACCGCACGTGGGAATTACACATGCGGGCGCTATCAATTTACAGCTACAATTTAACTTCAGTCCCTGGGAGCGTCTTGCGAAGGCAGTCTCAGCCGGTTACACTTTTTATTTTTTTAAAAAGGAAAGAAAATAATATCCAGAGTTTCAATTAGAGATTTGTCTCAAAAAGGAGCTACTGACAAGACAGCCCTAACACACCGCTGACACAGGAGCAGAAAGGCCTCCTCTTTACGGCAGGAGAAGATATGCCGCTGCAGAATCAGGTCCTGCTTCTTGTTTTCAGAGAATGGCCTGCGGGCCAGAACGCCAGGGGCACACGGGAGTTTCCTAGAAATTCAGCACCTCGTCTTGTACCTATTCACCTGGGACAGGATCACTTATCGATGCGGAGGGAGAAAAATTTTAAAATGTAAAAAAAAAAAAAAAAAAATACTGTGCTCTAGACAACTGCTTTTACCCTACGTGAAAAACCAGGGATGGTCAGACGCTAACTTGTTAAGGCAGAAAAAGCTCTGCTCATGAAACATCTCTGGAAAAAATGACATGCCCAACTGTGACTACAAAAATATTTTGGGCCTTTTTATTCATAAAATCCTTTGTGAGAGCAACATCCCACCCTCCCTTAAAAATAAATCAGGACTTCCACAATGTCGAGTCGAATTTTCAGCCAAGTCTTTGACATGTTTGTATGAACAGTGATTAACATGTTCATACGTACAGTGCCCCGAGAGATAAGCGGGCTTCTGTTTTCTTTTGTGTCTCTCCGTACTCTCTGCGCCAGTGGTTCCTTATCAGCTTTTGGTCACATGCTCCCGTGGGACATTAGGAAATGAAAACACCCCAGATGTGCGAGGAACCCCCAGGGCGGCCGATCGACTGGCCACACAGCCCCAGAGCAGAGACAGTTCCGAGTATCCCTATCTATGCTCGGCCACTAGAAAAATGACTAACCCACGTATTTTTGCTATTTGCCCTTTACTGAGAGCAGACATGGGACTTCTAATCAAGAAGATTTCAAGCCTGGTGTGGTGGCCCATGTCCATAATCCCAGTACTCTGAGAGGTCAAAGCAGGAGGACCACAGGTTCAAGCCCAGCCTGGGCAAGTTATGGAGAACCTGTCTCAAAATAAAAGAAGGGTTGGGGTGTAGGTCAGTGTGAAAGCCTTGGTACCTCACACACACACACACACACACACACACACACGCATGCATGCACGCACACACACACAGAATAGATTATGCTATTAATCTTTGGTAACTGTTTCAACACCTTGTCCATCTCTCTTCTGGCAATGAACTCTACACTTAGCAGAAGGTCCTATGAGCATGGAGGCTGCTTGCTGGCATTCCTTCTGCTATTTTATCTGCCTGAGTTCTATACACAAGACTGAACTTCATAACTGGACTTCCATAGCAGCTTGGGGTAATCACAGAAGCACCTCGTATGCCATGGTCTAGACAGAGAAAGCCACCACATTATAGGAGACAGCCTTCTGATGTTAGGTCCTCCCCACGAGGGCCTTGGCTAGCTTCCAGAACCCAGGGATCGGTTTCTGATTCTGGGTGCACTCCTCCCCACAAATCTCTCCCAGGACCCCCACAGGGCAGCACTGCTTCCCGGCCGTGCTTCCCGTGAGGGTTAGCTTCCACCAAGCCGTGTCCTCCTTCCATCCACCTCACTGCACAGGGGACGCAGCCCTTTCTCCTCTGGGCATCACGTTCCTCTCTCAAGTGCTGAGCTCGGGTGAGCAGAGGGCCTCCCCTTCCTGTGCTGTCATAGCAACCCCGGAGGTCCTCAGGGGGCAGCCTGGGAGGGGACCGGGTCTGTCTCCACTCTGTGCTTGAGGAAGGCAGGTTAGGAAGGCCGAGGACTCCTCCCCAGCACCGATCTGTGAACTCCTGGGAGGCAGAGGGACGCTGGCATGATTAATCTGCTCACTAGTGTAGCCTCTAGATCTTTCTAGAGTCTTCCGAACGCCTGTATCGATCCCGTGGGATTTGGGGACCACCTGCATTCCTCTCTTGTCTGGGTGCACACAGTGACACGGGTGTAGCAGAGCTGGGGGAGCAGGGAAGTGTCTGGAGCCTTGAGCTGAGATTAAAGGGCTCCAAAGTGCCTCCTGAGAGGGACCGACGGCCTGCCCCACTGCACTCAGTCTCCGAGCAGCATCAAGCCTCCAGCAGAGGAGCGAATTAGTAACACAAAGCAGGCCAGCGGCAAAGTCAAAGCTCTGAGTTCGGGTTGCACCCTCTGGTCCCTTTGATAACATCCCACATGCACATCCTGGTGTCTGGGTTGTCAAGGTGATGAAGGGGGAAAGGAAGAGGTTGTCCGGTGTGATCTTTCACATGACCTGCTCCTGTGGGGCCAGGCAGGCGGCACCTTGAGAGGTCAAACACTGGCAAGGTCTGAGAAACGACGTGAGTCACACCTGTCCCCATTTCTGCCCCTTACCCTGAGCCCAGATTCAACAGAGGAAGTGAATGTTACAGAGGTGAGGAAAGTTTCTCATGGAAATAACTGCATAAACTCAAGAAACACAGAAAGTACCATAAAGTAATGATCAATAAGCCAGGTTGTAAAATGATGCATCTCTGTGTGAACACTTTATGGGGGGGGGGGCAGTTCCACAAAGTGATCATGGAAGAAGGGATGTTTTGCAATAAGAAGATGCAGAAAAGGGCTGGAGGGTTAGCTCAGTGGTTCCGGTGCCTGCCTCACAAGCACAAGGTCCTGAGTTCAATCCCCGGGAACCACATATAATGCTGGGCGTGGAGACTCACGCCCACCAACAATCAACACTGCATACTACAATGCCGGGCATGGTGGCTCACACCTGTCATCCCAGCACTCACTCGGGAGGCAGAGACAGGAGGATTGCTGAGTTCACGGCGGCTTGCCTGGGCACCATAGTGAGCGCAGGGCCAGCCTGAACTACAAAGCGAGACCCTGTCTCAAAAAAAAAAAAAAAAAAAAAAAAAAAAAAAAAAAAAAAAAAAAAAAAAAAGAAGATGCAGAAAAGAACTAAAAGTAAGCACAGGAAAAGAAAAGGTGAGGAGTGAACAAAGGAGGCGAGAGACTGTTCCTGGTGGTTCCTGCGAGGTCACTGAACAGCCTTGGCCAACCATAAAGCGGGGCTAAAATGTCACCTGGCAGGTAAGCAACAGAGGGTCCATTTGAAAGAGTGATCAAGAAGAAGGGAATCACGCTGGGGTGGCAGCAGGACCGCTGACCCGAGGACAGAAAGAAGGAAAGCAAGGAGATGGGGAAGGAGCACCAGGGGGTGAGCTGGGCAGGTGGGGAGAGAATGTGGTCTTCACACCAGTGTAGAGCATGACCAACGTGTCTCTCTCACCAGGGAAGAGACAGATTCTGGTCTAAACACAGCTGTCACCGGGGAACCTGGTCTGCTCTCGGGTCGGCACCCTTCGTGCTGTGTCGGAAGCACACGTGGACGTGTCGGAAGATGCAGAGGTTCAGGGGTCTGGAACCTGGGCCTCTCTCACCCGAGATTCTCTAAGAAACAGCCAACATTCACCTGTTCAGAAAGCAGCGGGTGCCACAGGCTGCGGGGACAGGGCAGCCTCCTTGCACCTCCTCTGTGACTCTTACGCCCAGGGAATGAGCCAGGCGAAGACCGTCCACCCTGACATGTCCCAAAGCCCACCAAGTGCACAACCCAGACCATCAGAGCCGCCAGTCTCTCCTTGGCAGCGGACGGACAGAGCGCAGCGGCTTCCTCCCTTCTCCAAGGTCAGGGCCATGAAGCCAGCCTAGGAGAGCAGTCGATTTACGCTCTTTACAGCGCTGACATTTGCTCTTGGGTTTCCTTTCATAGTCACAGAGGGTTCTCCGAGTCGGCATTTCCAACGTCGATGGCTGAGCCTTTGACTTTGCAAGCCGGGCCTCACATACAGTGTGCTAGTCGTGGGGAGCTGGGAGCGTGCCCTCTTCCACGGCACGCGATGGGGCCACCGCGGAGCTCCTCAGCGTGACTGTGACGTGTGTAGTTGGCATGCTCACCCAGGCCGGGCTGGGCCCAGCCATCTCCACACCCTTGGGTAGACCACATTTCTGAATCGACTGAAACACAGAAAATACAGGCCCGGGGCCCGCTGGGACTCAGGGCAGCCAGTTGGCTGGTCAGAACGATGGGTTGGGCCAACTGACTTGGCCAATGTCATGGTCTTTGAACCCCATTGGAAGAGCAGCTCGCGAACCCCAGCCCTGCAGCTCAGATGGAGACCTCTGCTGAGGCAGCTCCAGATACACTGTCTCCACTGGCCTTTTAAAGGCCAAACGTGTTTTGGAGTAGGAATACAAACACTGCCAGGGTCCCCCTCAAGACCTTCCTCCTCACTTCGAACGCCCGTATCCCGAGACTGGCCGTGCCCTGAGGCAGCTCCGGATCCCCTCTCCGGAGTGTCTTTAGCTGCACTGTCCCGGCTGCCTCCCTGTCCTGAGTTGATTCCAGACATCTCATGGGCGTTCTGACTTTGGCAAAGAGCTAGAGGACTCACAGTGCCAGACCTAGCCAAGGAGGTGGATGAGGACATAATGTCATGTTTTTACAAGCTGCCTTTCTACTGGATGGCGCTTAACAGCAGCAATCACCATTATCATCATTATTATTATTATTATTATTTTCTTCTCTGGGGGCACAGAAATCAAACTCAGGACCCTGTGCTTGCTGAGCAGGTGTGACACCACAGAGCTACGACCCCAGCTCACTTCACTGTATTTCTTATCACACCGAGTAAGACACTCCAGAGCTGCTGCCCAAAGTGGCGAGAATGATGGGAGACGTGTTTTCCGAGGGAGGCAGAGGGCTCTGAGGGAGACCCACGGCCACATGCTGCTCACTGTAATGACCTCTTTTTAAAATTGAGACATTCGCCATCTACTACGATCAGTCGTTGTGCACAGCATGAGTCTTCAGAACCAGTCTAGGCTCTTGCAGACACTGGGTCCTGTCCGCACTGCAATGGCCTCTAACAGGACAGACGTAACCAACCCGGAAGGAGCTGCCCATGGCTGAGAAGGCCTAACAGGGTGTGCGCGGAGGACCTGGGCATTCTGGTCATGCCTTCTCGCTGCTTCCCATGGAGGGAGGCAAGCCATTCTTCAGGCTGCGGAAGAAGACACTGCTAGCCCCAAGTGCCCACAGCTCTCCCAGTGCAGTGCCAGGCTGAGAGCAGCGGGGCAGATTCTTTATTCCTGCTGCTTGGCACTTCGGCTCTGGCTTCCCCACCAGAGAGAAAGAGCTTCCAGTCCGGCGTCTCACACCAGCCCACTGAGACAAGTACAGTCCAGACACGGGACCAAACTCCTCTGGCGGTGGCCGGGCCTGGGAGGAAGGCCTGAGTTCTACACCCACATCTGGTCAAGGCGGGACGACCCCACCGCCTGGACTCACGGCCAACAGCTGTGAGCCTGGAATGGAGACAGAGCCGACAGGTGAGGGAGAGACCTAGGAGCGGCTACGCCCTCTCCGAAACACCTGCCCTCTCTCAGGCACAGGTGGGACCCTCCCGTGGCAGGTGTCTGTTCCTCTGCAAAGCCTGCCGTTGCTGCCTTTTGAGCTGCAGTCTTTCCTTCCTGCACCAGTGCCCTCGTCCACTCTACTGCAAAAGCCACCCTTGGCCTGAGCACACACAAGTCCCTGTTGGTCTCTTTAGCTCCAGCTTGTTCTACTATCTAGCACTCTAAGCAAACGTTTGAGCCCATTCAATGCTGTGCCCTCTGTGGCTGGCACACAAGAGGCACCCAAAAAACTAACAGGCGAAGCAGAACAGCCGCACAGCTTTCAGGCTGGGCTCAAACTTGGAACCCCACGCTCTGCCTCCCAGAGTCCCGGGACAAGAGGTACACAGCACCACACCCAGCACGCACGAGCAGCCCTAAGGTGGACAGCTCTCCAGGGTCTGGCCCGTCTTCAGATTTCCAGGGTCTAACCTCATGCTCGGCACCCACAGATGCTTGCTGCCTGTTTATTTTTGCATGAAGGATGTAACTTCCTAATTAATTACATGGAAAGAAATAGGGCAAAAAATAGAGCTAAATATTATCTATTCATGCTTCTACGCTGCTGGCTTCTCGCAGGAACCTGGGGATTCGGTCACTATTGGCTTGGGGATCCCTCTTGCGTTGTGGGGACAGATGGCAAACGAATCTCTCCACTGACTGCAAAGTGGCCATCAGCCCTACTCCGTGCCTTTCTCCAGAGCAGTAAGGAAGGCGCTACTTTGTCCCCAGTCCAGAGGTTCAACGACTTTAGCATCGTCTCTGCACGTAGCACTCGGACTGGATTTAGTTTGCGAATCAACAGAGGCAGCAACAAGACTGCTCGAGATTCACGTCAAATCCAGGATGAGAATTATCGGGGGACCTGCATTCCGGGGGCCAGCAGGGCTGGGCGGGGCGGACGCCTGTCCAGGGAGGAGTCCACAGGGTGGTTGCCGTACCTGGCCTAGTTGTAATTCTTTGCGTAGCTTCAGGATATACTGAAGTATTTGGGAAAATAAAAGCTGCACCCCCTGCAGACAAAAGGAGAAACAAAACACATGAAGTCTTTGTTGTCACCGTCAAGTCAGCATTGGCGCCAAACCTCCTTCGCCCTGGGATGCCTCGGGGTGGGGTGCCGCCGGGCCGCCTGACAGCACACGGAGTCCCCGAAATGGGCTCTGAGCGCGGGGCGGGCAGAGACGCTGCTGGGCCCCACCTGTTTGGACCAAGTTCGGGTCTCACAGCGTCTTCTGGTTCCCGCCAGCAATCTGAGTTTATTAAAAAATTCTACAGTGCTTTTTTGTTTTTCAAGTTGTACAAAAACCCCATAAAATAGTTTACAGAGCTCTTGGAAAGTAGAACCAAAGAATTACAAGTATTTCGCCTAAGACTATATGGATCTTATTAAGAATTAATCCATGTCTCTTTTCAGACGCACGTTTTCTCTCTCAATCAATTCTTGTGTCGTCAGCTGAGAAAATTCCCTTTGCAGAGTTCAGGCCATTTGGAATTTGTTGTCCTGTTCTTTGATTACTTCTGTATTTAACAGTGATAAAATTAATGAAGTCAGAGCTTTTTGAAATTTTCACTCACTGTTAAAAACTTTCGTAAACAGTGTAAAGTGAACAGAAAATGAAGAAAATAGATATTGCTCAAATGTGTTTCCTAAGAGGGGGAAATTACTTTAAGTTATTGGTTATTTCTGGCCCCCAAAACCCTAACAGGTTGATGCATACGACATAAACTAAGAAAGTGGACACCCAGCTCAAACTTTTTGTTTTGTACTCTGTTCAATGCTCAAAGTTTTAGCTATGGAAGATTAAGATGAACCTGCAGTTTCCTGGTAATATTCAAACCGAGACTCATTCATATTGTAGATTTTAAAATAAAAAGGTGACTATTTGGAAAATTGCTGTGCTTCCCTGTGGGGCCGGCCCAGGGGTGGGCTTGTGGCTTGTGAAGGGTTGCAAAGCCTTCCCGGCCGTTCCTGCCTTCCCACCAGCCTGGCGGCTGTGGAGGGTCCCCGAGGCCCAGCCGGTGGGCCGCCCCCCACAGCCATGCTTCTGCGGCGGCCCAGGCAGCGGGAGGCTAACCAAGAGCACTTCCAGAGCAGCGGCCCCCCCTGCCCGCTGGAGCACGGGCTGATGTTAGTCAGGACAGAGCACTATGTTAAGCCCTACGAGGCGCAGGCACCACAGAGACCACGATAGGACCCGCAGTTAGAAAGCGCAAAGGAGGCCTCGGGTTAGTGACTAACTTCAGATGCCCCGAGGTTACAGTGTTTTCCCACGCAACAAAAGCTCACGAGAAAATAGCAGACATCTCCTCCTACTGCCTTTTGCAAATCTACAAGTCTGTGCCAGTAAAGACAAGCCCAACGGCCTAAAGCTGTACCAGAAAAGGAAAATGCAACTCCAACCTGTCCTAGTGAACATCCCTCCAGGTATAAACCTGGGGAGAAGGGGGGCTCCTTGGGCCTCTGTACCACACATGCTTTTAGTTTCTACAGTCAGCACAGACGATAAGTGGAACCGACCGCAGACGACTGCCATCCAGCAGAAGGAGGCTGCAGACCCGGCTGGCTCAAGCTGAAGGGAAACTTTTGATGGCCCAGGAAGGGAAGGAGGTGCTCAGACCCGAGCGGGCTTTGCCACCCGGAGTGTCAGGCATCCGCCTCCGCCTTCTGCCTTCAGATGCTGCGGCTGGTGGAAGGCTTCCCCGAAAAGCAGGCGGCTGCAAAGCCAGGACCCTGGGGCAGGACCCTGCGCTTACCCTGGGTCGGGGCGGGGCCAGCATTACCTGTGTTTCTAGCATGCATTAACTGCGGAGAGTTTTGTAAGGCTTTATCAACATCATCGGAAGTCAAATGTGGAAGGGGAGCTACAAAACAAAACAAAAGAGCGACATCACAATGAAAAAGCAGAGAGAATTATATTTCTTTTTAAAAAAAAATAGAGGACGAAAGAAAGGAAGGAAAGAAGAAAGGAAAACATCCCACCACCACCCTGACATCCTGGATGCTGGAAACACGCGCGTCACTGCGCTGCTGGCCATGACCTTCAAACCTCAGTGGGGTGTCTCTTCAGGGGAGGAATGGCTGGGATGCCAGGCAAAGCGATCGGGGCCCCCTTCCTCCCCCTCTCCCCTTCCCTCCATGCTTGGCATCCACCGTCCAAATTAAAGCATGCAACAGACGCTCCGGTTCATGCCTCTACCCGCGCCGCGACAGCCCCTTCCGCGCCAGGTTAAGCCAGCTCTCCCGGTGCCGAGCAGAAACACCACCCTCATTCCGGGGCCAGGCTGGACAGGAAGGGGCCTCGGCTTAGCTCTGGGGGAGAAACCCCGTGGCACCTTCGAACCGGTGCTTCCCACACTCCTTCTTTTTCAGTGTGGGGTCTCCTGAGACTCCCGGGTGTGCGACCTTTTCTGTGACTTCCCTTTCTTGGTGGCAGAAAGCTGAGAGCAGAGGCTGGGGTGACCGCTGGGCCTCAGAGGACAGCGCTGGCTGCCCCTCCGCGGGGCGAGAGCCCCCCCCCCCGCACTGAGGCGTCCGGCCCCGCCCCTCGGAGGCCCACACCGCGGCCGGGCAGGGCGCTTACTCTCTCTGAGGTAGTGCAGGTGGGAGAGGAGGATCCCGGCGCTGCAGCTCGGCGTGAGCCTCTGGAAGTCGTCCTTGCTCATCTTGCACAGCTCCTTCCCGTCGATGTTCTGGAACAGCAGCACGTCCACGTCCGGGAGGCTGTACTCCTTCACCGCCCACTCCAGCCACTGGCGGACGTGGTCCGTGCTCCACAGGGTGGGGTCTGAAAGGGCAGAGGAGGCAGCGATCAACCCCGGAAGGCAGCTCCCTGGCAGAGTGGACCCCGGGGAGACCGCACCCCGGAAGCGCCAGGTTCAGCAACTGCCCCCAAGAGGATGTCTTTGGGGAGAGAGAAGGCCGGTCCCAGCACCCAGCAGTGTTTCTGGAGAGGACTGCTCTGGAAGCCAGGGCTCGCTCATAGCACTCGGGTACATCTTCCTGTAGGGATCGGGCTTTAAAAATTCTTCATTTTAATGCATTCGTTTAAAAACACATGAGAGAAAAAGACAATTTTCCTTCCTTAAGCAACTCCTGGTGCATTTATCTGGAAAGAAGAGGCGCCTGGGCGTGATGACGCATACCTGCAGTGCCAGCACTCTGGGAGGCTGGGGCAGGAGGGCAGCAAACTCAAGTCCAGCCTGGGCAACACAGCAATGTAGTGAGAACTTGTGTCAAAACAAACACACAAACAAAAGAAATGAATAAGGCTGGGGACGATCTCAGTGCGAAAGCCCCAGGTTGAATCCCCAGTGTTATAAGAAAAACATCACTTCCTACTGAGCGGAGCCCAGTCTCCCGCTGCGCCCTCCTCCGGACGCGCCGAAGTCACCCTGTCCCGCGCGATGCGGGCGGCGTTCCCGCGCGCATGTAAAGACTCCAGCAGCTCCACAGGCTGCATGTGGTTTCCAAGTTAACATCCGCCACGCCTTGGGCACTCGGCACTCTGTTTTCAAGTTGTAGTCAAGTTAATTCAAGCAGAGATAGTCAATAAGCCGTTGTGGGGGCCCCTTTCGGGGGAGAGCCAGCTTCAGGGGGAGTGCTGGCTTCCGGTCCACAGGGGCACCGCCCTGGAGTCCTGGGAGGCTGAGGACTTGCCAGGGTCTTGTCTCAGCAGGAGACGCTGCGCCCTTCAAGGAGAAGGCAGCCTGGACCCCAGAGGTGTGAGGCGCTACCTCTGGAGATTTGACTGTGCAGCTAGAGGTTTAGAGTTATGGTGCCCCCTAGGGGGCACACAGGTGGGGACTGCTCGCAGGTGGGGATTTTTAAAGTGATTAAATGATGGGGGTGGTGGAGCTGACCAGCTCTCGGGATGTGGGTTCTGCCTGGAAGAGGGGTTGACCGGAAGGGTTTACCTCCCTCTCCAACTCCTCCTCCTCTCTCTGCTGCTGGCCACCATGGTGTGAGCAGCTGTCCTTCCCCAGACCCTCCGCCATGGAGAACAATCAAAAGCAAAATAAACCTTCCTCCTTTAAGTTGTGGGCATCACGTATTGTATCCCAGTGACAACAAAACGGCCGTGACAGCAGCCAACGTGCCCTTTGCCTTTGGGCCAGGATTTTTGTTTCACACTTTGGAAGTGCCAGACTCTTCTCATAGGTCGCTTTTCTGCCTTTTGTAAGGGCATCTCAGGATCCCTCCTTACACAAAACCAGACTGTATCAAGGATTTAGGACAGCCTTACTCCAGCATCGCTTTATTTTAGGTTCTGAGCTGAGGACAATCCCGACTCCAGGCACACAGGAGCTCCATGGCATCGCAGACTCACCCAAGTCTGTCCAGGAAAGTCCCACGGCTGGGGACGAGCCAAAACCTTTCCTTTGTTTGTCTGACTTTGCTTTTACCAACATGGAATCTGTTCGGGATATAACTATGTCCCAGGAGCAGCTCCCCGAGGAAGCGGAGTTCCTTCTCTGGATTGTGGTAGAAGAGACTCTCGGAAGGATGAGTAGGCAAAAATCTTGCCTCCAATGGATACACCTTAAGGACACATTAATAAGTGAAATAAATAGGTCACAGATACGGAAATACTGTATCTTTTCTCTGGTATGAGAACCTGTAGATTTAAATGAGTTCTAGAATGTATGATAGATTTTGTGAAATAAGAAACATTTAAAGAAATGCGGTGGGGGAACGTAATGAGGGGAAAGAATAAATGTGATTTGAAAAGAAAAGAAAGCACATGTATATAGGGGGGAGGTTGTGGGGGGTAGGGATATGGGTAAAAATGAGAATTAACTCATGTCATATACGGGTACAGATTCCCCAATGTTGAGTGTGATTGTGAGCTGAACATAAAATGTACCACTGAAGAATTCGGTTTCAAAAAATAATCTTGCCTCCAAGTCACCAGCTCCACGTGTACTGCAGAAATGACACCTTAGGAAGACAGCTCAAAAGAGAAGTCCAAGCTGGCACCACTCGGTCCACCTCCTCACTGACGTCCTCTGCTATCCCGGGGTCATCCTGGCTCACCCAGTTACCCCTTAAGAGAATTACGTGTGATCCCGGAGACCAACTTTTCAACCTCTAATGTCCGTACTTCCAACATTCTCACCCCCAGCTGGTGAGAGGAAGGCCATCCTCCATGATGGCCACTCTGAGTATAAATCACTAGAACTTCTCTGATAAACAATTCACCCACCCACTTCAACTGTCTCTAAAAATGTGCAGTCTCCAGCTTAAAAAACCCCATTCTAGAAATTCATCCTAAAGAAATAACAGGATGTGCACAGTGATCTTAAGGATGTTCTTTGTAGTGTTTGTTACAGCAAAACACTGGAAACACCCTAAGTGCCCAGCGAGAGAAAAACAGGTTTCCGTATGGTTAGGAACGTTCCTGTCTTAGAAACTAAAAGTGACCTTGCTGAAGTACATTTATTTACACAAAGGGCATGTTCAATGTAGGTTTATTTTGGTCCTTTAAGATTCCAAAGTCTGGGATACACAAATCCCTTATTTACAACAGGGTAGTTTTTGCATACAACTTATACAGATACTTAAATATACTTTAGATCATATCTAGGTTCCTTATAATACCTCACCTGATATGAATGTTATGCAAATACTTGATACGCTACACAGTTGAGGGAATAATGACAAGGAAAAGTATCTACACATTCAGCATGAATATGATTTTTTAAAATATTTTCAACACGTGGTTGGTTGAAGCCACAGATATGGAAGGCATGGATATAAAGGAATACTTGTACATATGTTAAAGCATTTTCGTACAATTTCTTCAAGAGTAGAGAAATTTAGTCTTGCTTTCATTTTTAACAATAGAGGTTGCTTTAACTGGTTAAAAAAAAAAATAACTATATAACACCTGGCCACTCCGCTCTCTTTTTGGGGGCTGATACCTCCCGCCCTGCAACAGGGCTTGCTGGGCCCCACTGCCCTCCTGTGGTCACTCCTGTCCAGGTCCACCTGCCATGCCCTACAAGAGCGCTTAACACTCGCAGGGGCTGCATGTGACCCCTCTTCAGGCACCTTCCAGAACGTTCTACTCTCCCGAGGACCCTCTGGGGAGGAGAAGAACAGCCAGACGGAAGCCCCTGTCCCTCACATGTCGCACGACTGTCCCGAGCTCGGCGGCGGCTCAGGTCCATGTGCTGGGGTCCAGGGCTTGTGGTTGGTCCCACACACACTGTCTCCCCGGAGAGCTCAGGACTGTCTCCCTTCTCTCCACGACATCTCAGGACACTTTCCTCGTCCCATGCCAACCTGTGGTCACAGACAGGGATTCCCGAGGGCCTACAAATTCCAACAGGCTCTACCTCTCGCCCTGGCCCCCAGCTACACAAAGGAGAAAGGGGTACAGCTGAATGCACCCCAGCCTGTGTATCACCTTTGCCTATGTGTAGGTGTGACACCGCACCTGGGGTAAGGCACCTGCTGCCTCCAGGTGGACGTGTGGCTTGGACCCCGTCACCTGACCTGTGATTCCTCTTTATGAAATGATATGCAGAATCCAGGCTTGAGGAAAATGCAGAAGGCAGAGCCCACGACCGGAGAGGCGGAGATCTATGGAGGGAGGCAGCCACAGCCACAGCCCGTCTCTGACCTCCGGGTTATGCAGAAGGGGAGGGAAGCAGCCCCTTCTCTTGGCCAGGGGGAAAGGAAACCTCTCCAGGACCTGCACTGAGCTCAGAGCCTCAACGCTTCTGACAGAAGCAGAGGACCAAGGTTCACCAGAGCAGTGCAGCCTGTCTTCTGCCCCAGAAGCATGAAGTACCTGGGATGTTGAGGGAAAGCAAGAAACGTACAGGAGTCGTGGGGGGAGTGCGGAGATACAGGATGATGGAGACGGAGGGTCGGTCGGTCCGAGAGACCTGGAGGGTCTGCCACCACTGCTGTCCTGCATCAAGACAGCGGGCCACAGCAACAAAACACTCAACCCTCACAACTTAAAGGAGAGGTTGGTTTTGACTCATGGTTTCGGAAGATTCAGTCCATGGCTGGTTGGCAGAAAGGACCTGGCAGAGGGTACGGTGGAGGAAAGCTGCTCATGACACAGCAGTCAGGAAACAGAGAAGAGGGAGGAGCTCGGAGCCAGGGCGCATCCTTCCAGGTCATGCCACCAGCGAGCACTGCCACGCGGGCCACGCTGGCACCACGGTCAGCCAGGAAGAGCTCAGAGCGTGAGTCACTGAGGAGTGCCGCGCTCCACGGCCCAGCACCTTCCTAAGGGATCACGTCCAAACATAGGAGACTCTCAGAGCACACTCTGTATCTAAACCCTAACAGTTACACAGAAATGTCAGCAGCATTAGACACAGTGGGGAAATCAAAAAATGTCTTAAATTGTACCAAGCGCAGAAAACTTGGTAACCAAAGAGACTTCATTGGACAACAGAACACTCAGGCTAACGGGGCACAAATGTTTATCCCTCTGACTTAGTTTTATTCAATGAAATGTCAGAGGAACTGAAAAGTCCAAGAATTATGTGAGTCCTTTGCTAACAGTAACAGCACTGCAGAAGAGGGTATGGACCCGCAGAAGTGTGCCGCGGGCCCTGCTACGGGCGAAATAAACATTTCTTTCATCGCTGGGGCTGCCTCTTCCTTTGGACACAAAAGTCTGCTTTATTGCTTTATTTTAAGAACTTCTCAGAGGTGCTTCTGTCAGATGAGTCATGAGCCACTGGAGATAAGTTGTTTTGTTTTCTGCCTCCTGGTGCAATTGTGTTTGAAACAGCTGTGTGAGTCCACCTTTCACAGACAGCAAAATGGTAAAGGCCTATGGCATGGGGAAAGGGACTAGCTCTGTCTGAGCTGCCAGCTCTGTCTGAGCCTCTTCTTCGTGTTACCTGGTTAATATGCCAACGGCATACGATTTCTATTTCAGTAAGTCAAAAGTTAAAAATACTCTCTGTGTGTGTGGGTGGGAGTTGAGAGTCCCAACAGGGCAGGAAGAAGGTTGACTCTTTAATATTTCCATGAAATAGGATTCCATGCCGGTAGGGTTCACTGCTGCCAGGAAAATATGAAGTAGATACTGAAATCAGGCAGAGGACATGCCCTGCCAAAAGCACCCTCAGGAACCAGAGTGGCGTGCAGCAAACACTGCTCTCAGAGGTCCCCCAAGGGAAGGGAACAGACGCAGGATTAAACCAGAGCCAACCTGGTGAGACACAGGCCCTGCACGGCCTTCTTTCTTGAGCAGTATCAATGTGAAATGTTGCCTTCCCGATAGAAAAGTCACCCTTGGTTATGGAAACACAAACGTCCCAAACTAAAATAAAAGATACCCCGAAGTCCTATCTCAGGCCTGCTGAGATCTTTGTTGACAAAGCAGGTGCCAGGCAGGTCGGCCAATCTCCATCCAAGACACTCAGAAGTCTGCACAGATAAGATCCAGCGCGCAGCCTCCTGAGCAGGGCACAGCTCACGCCCCAGGGCGGCCCTGCGGACAGAGGGCGGGCGGGGCTCCGGGGGGAGGGAGGGCGCTGCCCACACATGCTGCCCCCAGCCTGCTGCTGAGCCTCTCGGAGTCCTAACTGCTGGATGATGCCATTCACTTAGCCTCTTGTTTCTAACTTCACTCTGACCAGTCAATGGGCGTCTATTTACACTAGCTCTTTTATTCTGGTGTTTCTCTCTTTTTTTGTCTCTTTTGAGACAGGGTCTCACCATGGAGCCCCCACTGGCCTCCAAGTGTACCAATCCCTCTGCCTCATCCTTTCAAGTTCTGGGATTATAGGCATGTGCTACTATACACGGCTGGCATTTACTATTCTGGTTTGTTACTTTCTTGGTGGCACAGCCAGTGGTCAATTTTTGACTATTTGTAAATGTTATGAGCTTCAAATGCATAATTTGTAACAGTTATGTGCACAGTTCTATAGATGACCACTGGATCACAGATGTGTATAGAATTTTCATGTCATTGATCAGTTATGGAGAAAGGCTAATTAAAATCTTGCACTAAAGCGAAATTTTCTATTCTACCTGGTAATTCTTTATATATTTAGAGTTTATATTATTAGGAATATATAAATTTTTCGTCATTATAGTTTTCATGAATGTAATGCTTTTTGTTGTACAATGACTCTCCATTATCTGCAGTAATTCTGCCTTCAAGACTGTCTTTTGATTAGATTTTGGTAGATATCTCTCATTCCCCCTGTTCATGGTGAATCCTAAGATGTTTTTGTGAATAGCACATCACTGACCTGGGCCAATAATTACAGGTTATCGTTGTCTTTCATGCTAAATTCGGTTTATCACATGTATTTTCTTGGTCTATCAGACTTCTGTGCTCCTTTATTCCTCTTCTCCAAGTATCTAATTGAACTGATTCGTCCTCCTTTCTTCCTTCCCTTTCTGACAGTTTGGCTATTTGACATTTTTTTCCTTATCTGTTCATCTTGAAACAAAATCTAACTTCAGTCGCCTGATTTATTCTTTTCTCAATAACACGAGGGATCCAGAATGCTGCTTTTCTAACCGATCATCTCTAATTGCATATGATAATGTTTCCAAATAGTTTTATTCTATTTTTCTCTCTAGTTAAGAGGTCTGGTAGTTGTTTTATAATCGTTTTTCTTTAGCTCTATTTCATATTCATTAATTTAATCATTCTAATTTCCTTCTACTTAACTCTCTCCTAAGAGCCATTTTTTCCTTATTAAATGTTTGGCTACTTCCTGAAGTAAGGGTCAGCTGGCAGACACAGTTTGTTCCACAGTGTCTTATTTCACCTTTAATTTACATCACTTATTAGAATTAGAATTTCCTTTGTATTCTCTCATTTTTCTTATTCACGTGAAGAGGCTGTTCCAAAGGATCCAGTGACTTTATCAGATCACCAAGAGGTTAGTAGCAGAAAAAAGAAAAAAAAGGAAGGAGAGGTTGAGCCCCGGAAAGCTCCACACTGGCTTCTGCGAGACACTGGGACCTTCCAGTGCGCACGATGCCGCCCGTCAGCGAGCCTGCTGCCCCGGCAAGTGCCCCGCTTCTCCGCGGTCTGCGTTACAGGGCGCTGTCTCCGTCCGTGTGAGCTGCTTCACGTCCATCCTGCCCCACAGGGAAGTCTTTTGCCTCCATTTTGGAAAGCTCTCGCTTTGTTTCTTCATATATTTCCTCTGTCCCATTCCCTGGTAACTTTCCCAGGAGAATTAACGACGGCTTTGGAGTTTCCATTCTGGGCGGTTTGGTCGCCTGCTCGTCCGAGTCGGCGCAGCGGGAATTTAAACAGACGCCTACGGGACACAAGCCGTGTGCGGGCCTGGTGGCTGGCGCTCCGGGCTGTCAGGGGGGTGGCAAAGACAGGGTCACCGGCGGCTTGTCCTGGGCCCGGGACCTGGCTCTGGTGTCTCTGCGCCGGGCACAAGGCCCCGGGAAGCCCTCGCATCTCTCGTCTCCACGTTCTTCCGATGCCGGGACGAGAGCACGGAGACTCCGGCTCGTTCCTCGTGACCCTGGGATCCCCACGAACTCGCCCTGGATTTCCCTTAACTCGCCACTCGCTTTCACAGCTTCCTGCTGAGCTCGTGCACTCCCTGCTCCGGCGACAAAGAACGGAAAACACGCGACTGTCTTCCCACGAGGCCAGCGATGTCGTGGAACAGTCAGGCTTGTACATAACTGAGACCTTAAGGACGAAGCCGGTGCCATCGGCTAGGTCAGGGGCCGCGCGACTCCACTCGCTCCGCTTCGAAGGCCGGCTCAGGGAGGCACGCGGAGGAAGGGCCGCGCGGAGCTTCCGTTCTGAGAAGCCGGACGCTGCCTCGGGAGACACCGGCCCCGAAGACCCCGCCGCAGCAGCGAGACCCCACAGTTCACCTGGACGTCGGGAAGCAGCTGCCCAAATCCGGGGCCTCGGCGGGGGCGCGAAGGTGCCGGAGTCTCCGGCCTCCCTGAGCAGCTCCTGCTCACAGGGCTCCGCGTGGAGACAAGCACCGCCTTCCCCGTGAGGCTTCTTCTCCATCGATTCTCCCCACAAGCTCTTTTTATCTTGCTTACCAGGAAGCTCAAGCCTGTGGTCAGAAGGACTTCGTTCTTTGTCTCTTCCCTTTCCGTTCTCTTCCCTTCTTGTCTCTCCCTGTCCTTTCTCCTTCCTTCCTTCTCTCTCTCTTTTTCTTCTTTTGCCAGCGTCCTGCTCCATAGCACAGGCCGGCCCTGAGCTCACTAACTCGGGCTGGCCGCACACGCTCCTCCTGCCTTGCCACCGAGTGCTG